>JALJCO010000150.1:0-32500 GCA_023101725.1 Atherinomorus stipes
GTACAGAACCGGGCTCTCCGGCTCGCCTCGCGGTCCTGTCTGCTGCCTCCAGCTGCAGCGCATGAGCGCCCGGTCTGGAGAACAGCTGTGAAGGCGGAGACGGAGGGAGGGGGGAGGAGGGGGAGGCTGTGCTGGAGCGGGAGGGAGGCAGCGAGCGCGCTCACACACGCTGGATGTCGGCGGTGGAGGAAGGACGGCAGCATCCGCTGGTCGCCGGGCGATGCTCCTGCGTTACCATGTCGGACTCCTGGACCGTGCCTCCACCCCTCTCCTCCTGACCGGAGCCTGCTGCGACGCTCCGATAGGTACCTCCCTCTCCCCCTTCATCCTCCTCCTCCCCAGCAGGAGCAGCTCCATCATGAAGGTCGGCCAACGGAACCGTCGTGCTGGATGGCAGCGGCTGCTCAGGTCATGACGGTCCTCCTCCTCCTCATCCTCTCTCTGAGCCTGACAGAGAGCAGCTTCATCCGCGGAGCGGATGTTTCCCTCCCCCTCCTCTGATAACGGGCTTGAAGGGCAGGCTTCTTCTTCTGCTCCGGCTGGGAGCGGTGACGGCTGCATAGCAACAGGCTCGGGATGGTGTTCAGGTTTCTGCTGCCGCCACATGTTCGGGTTTACGTCCCTGCTTTCTGCTTTCGGTCCGTCCGTTTCTGCCCCTCGTTTCTGCTGCCATTCGCCTTCTACCCTCACAAACCGCCTCCAGCTCAGCTGCAGCAGAAAGCTCTTCTGTCTGCGTCCAGCCACAGGAGAGCGTTACTCAGGGTCCCGGGGGGTCTGAAAGGGTCTGAAAAGGTCTGAAAGGGTCTGAAAGGGTCTGAAAGGGTCTGAAAGGGTCTGGAAGGGGTCTGAAAAGGTCTGAAAAGGTCTGAAAGGGTCTGAAAAGGTCTGAAAGGGTCTGAAAAGGTCTGAAAGGGTCTGAAAGGGTCTGAAAAGGTCTGAAAGGGTCTGAAAAGGTCTGAAAGGGTCTGAAAGGGTCTGAAAGGGTCTGAAAGGGTCTGAAAGGGTCTGAAAGGGTCTGAAAGGGTCTGAAAAGGTCTGAAAGGGTCTGAAAAGGTCTGAAAGGGTCTGAAAGGGTTTGAAAAGGTCTGAAAGGGTCTGAAAGGGTCTGAAAGGGTCTGAAAGGGTCTGAAAAGGTCTGAAAGGGTCTGAAAGGGTCTGAAAGGGTCTGAAAAGGTCTGAAAAGGTCTGAAAGGGTCTGAAAGGGTCTGAAAAGGTCTGAAAAGGTCTGAAAGGGTCTGAAAGGGTCTGAAAAGGTCTGAAAGGGTCTGAAAAGGTCTGAAAGGGTCTGAAAAGGTCTGAAAGGGTCTGAAAGGGTCTGAAAAGGTCTGAAAAGGTCTGAAAGGGTCTGAAAGGGTCTGAAAAGGTCTGAAAGGGTCTGAAAAGGTCTGAAAGGGTCTGAAAAGGTCTGAAAGGGTCTGAAAAGGTCTGAAAGGGTCTGAAAAGGTCTGAAATTTACAAAACTGCATTCAATACATTAAAAAGTCCTTGAACTTGACAGTTGTGGTCTTAAATTATTTTCCATTCTGACAGATTTCCGTCGCTTAGACAAAATGCCAGCGAATAAACAGCAACCCCCCCCCCCCCCCCCCCCCCAAAAAAAAAACAAGAAAAAAACAGAGTTTAGCCAATCAGGAAGAGGTCGGGGCGGGTCTTTGCACAGCCGTCACCTGTCAGCTGATTGGTGGAAAGTTGGATGAAGTGTCTTCATCATCATGTCCAGGTCTCTTAGCAACAGAGTAGTGATGGTGATGTTTTTATGATGAAGATGGGATGAATAACAGTGATGTCATGGATTATTGTGGATTACCAGATAGAGTCTGGATGAACACATTTAGCGGCTGGATTATAAACCTGCTGGACGGATAGAAATGCTGGAAAACCTCGGAGATCAGCTGAAGGGGAAACGATCATGCAGCATCGTTCCTGAGACGCTGAGGATGATGATGATGATGATGATGATGGCGGCATTCAGGGTTGGTGGAGATCCAGAGGAGCTGAAAGGGTTAACGAGGCTCCTCCCAGACTCAGATCCAGGAGGAGGGATGGACGTGATCGGGAACGAATCACGTTCCTTCGATGAACCAATCAGACGCGCCGGGTCGCTTTACGCTTAAATTTCCTGTCAGAGATGGATGCCGTTTCCATGACGACCGCCTCCAGTTTGGCGTTTCATCTCTGGTGCCCACCCTGTCCCGTCCGTCCTGATGATGTTTCATCAGAATATGCTTTGATGTGACACTCCCTCGTGTTTCCATGGCGACCGCATCCGGACCGACGTCCCGTCCACCTTATCTGTTGCGATGCAGCAGATTTTCTTCTTCGTGTTCTTTTTTTAGTCTTCTGTCACTGAAACGTCAGAATATTCAGAGCAGTGACCTAAATTATGGTCTGTTTCATTAAAATCAGCTGATTGGCTGAAACGGCACAAACCCAGACCAGTTTGATCTGGTTTAAACTGGTGTTACCTGATGGTGGCTCTGGTTTGCAGACACTTAGAGGGATCCCAGTTTCTACTCTGAGGAGCGTTTTTCTGAACTTCATCCACATTTTTTACAGCCAGTTTGTCTCAGATTTACGATGGAGAAAGATTTGGAGAATAAAGTCACAATATTACAAGAAAAAAGTCTTTTTTTTTTAAATGTAGGAGAGGAAAGTTTCTAAAAATGAGGGTGGTGGAACATTTGGTGCAGATTTACGTCAGCAGAGGTTTCAGAAACCAGGAGATCGTCCATCTCTCGGCACATCAGCACCACATCGTCATCAGTATCAGGACTTTGAAAAGAATCTGCAAGAAAATGAATCTGTTCTGTAGAAAGAAGCAGACGGACGTGGAGGAACCGGCTGGAACCGGTCGCCTGCAGCGTTCTCCATGGATGCATCAGCGGCAGTTCAGACGGCTTTTCTGCTGCTTCTTTAACTCACACCTGAAAACTGTTTGACTCCACGAGTTTAAACGTGCAGGACGTTAACTTACCTGTGCTGCACTCTGCCGTGTTTCCGTCGTTCACTTACCGGAACAATCACCACTTTATTCTCATGAAATCCTGACTTTCCTCTTGTAAATTTACAGTTTATTCTCTCATAATTATCTCTTTAAACATAATTATAATTATAACTTTATTCTTGTAAATTTGTGACTTTGTTCTCGTAAATTATCTCGTAAATTTACGATTTTATTCTCGTATAATTATGTCGTAAATTTGTGACTTTGTTCTGGTAAATTTAGGACTTTATTGTCGTAAAATTATCTTGTAAATTTGCGACTTTGTTCTTGTAAATTTATGACTTTGTCATAAAATTATCTTGTAAATTTACTATTATATTCTTGTGAAATTATCTTGTAAAAATTTGCGATTTTATTCTCGTATAATTGTGTTGTAAATTTGCAACCTTCTGGTAAATTTATGACTTTTTTGTCAGAATTATCTCATAAATTAGCTATTTTTTTCTCGTAAATTTATGACTTTATTGTCGTAAAATTATCTTGTTAATTTGCGACTTTGTTCTTGTAAATTTATGACTTTATTCTTGTAAAATTATCTTGTAAATTTAAGACTTTATTCCCGTATAATTATCTCGGAAATTTGCGACTTTGTTCTCAAGAACTTGTGACTTTATTGTTGTAAAATTTAAATTTAGGACTTTATTCTCATATAGTTATCATAAATTTGCAACTTTATTCTTGTATAATTATCTGGTAAATTTGCTACTGTTTTCTTGTAAATTTGACTTTATTGTAAAATTATATTGTAAATTTGCAACTTTATTCTCGTATAATTATCTCGTAAGTTTGCAACTTTGTTATCTAGAATTTGTGACTTTGTCGTAAAATTATCTTGTAAATTTACGAATTTGTTCTCATATAGTTATCTAATAAATTTGCAACTTTATTCTCGTACAGTTATCTCGTAAGTTTGCGACTTTATTCTTGCAAATTTATGAATTTGTTATTGTAAGATTAAGACTTTGTTCTCATAAAGTTATGACGTTGTTCTTGTAAAATTATGACTTAATTCTTGTAAATTCACCGTGAAGCCAGATGGTTTTTATTGTTCGTGTTTTTATACATATTCAGCTAAGAGACAGAAAATCGTTGTGGGTGTGTACGTGAGAAAGAATGAAGCAGACGGACTTGTAGGAAACGGCTGCTTTCGTGGAGGAGGAACAGGCTGGAACCGGTGGTGCGCTGATAAACGCACCCCTGTTAAATAGCGCAGTGACCGCCACTCACCAGTAGATGGCGTCTGTTCATGTTTAATATCCTGAAGGTGTAACCAGGTTTTTCTGCGCCACAATTTGTAATCTTAAATATATCAAGACTTTATTCTCATAAAATTACTTTATTCTCATGAATTTATGACTATTTTTGTGAAATAAGGACTTTTTTCCTTGTAAAATTAAATTTTTCTTGAAAAATTGCAACTCTATTATTGGAAATGTACAACTTTAGTCGAGTGAAATAGCTCATTTTCCTTGTAAAATTACAAATTTTTTCTCATAAAATTGCAACTTTATTATTGGAATTGTACAACTTAAGTCTAGTAGAATAGCTACGTTTTTGTTGTAAAATTCACAGAATTTTTTCTGTGAATTACATCTTTATTCTTGTCAAATTACAACTTATTCTCATCAATAACAATTTTATTCTCATAAATTTGACTATTCTTGTAAAATAATGACTTTTCTTTCCAGTAATTTTTTTGTGGATTACATCCTTATTCCATAAAATTCAATTTTTTTTAGAATTTAAAGTGACTTTATTCTCAAAAATGTAAGACTTTATTCTGGTAAAATAACTACTTTATTTGTGAAATTCCTAAATTTTCTCATGAATTACATCTTTATTCTTGTTAAATTACAGCTATTCTCATAAATTAATGACTTCCTTCTCGTAAATTACATCTTAATTCCCTTGAAATTGCAATTTTATTTTCATAAATTGCGACTTTATTCTTGTTAAATTTTCCTACACGTCCCTGATCATTCTTCATACAGATTGAAGTGCTTCCTCCTTCAGTCTTCATCAGTTTTACGATCTTTCTGTGGCGTTTCTAAGCTGCAGCATCAGATCTGGAGCTTCGTGTGAGCCGGGCGGCTGGAAACGAGCCGCTCGGGAAACGTTGCACACGTACGTTAGAGTCGGCGCTGGGTGATAGATTCGTGTTTCCCAGCAGGGATCCGGAGCACTCGCAGCAGAAGAACTCCCCTAAACGCATCACCGGATCTCCATCTTTCCATCTCATCCTTCATCCAGTGTGTGTGCACTTGCGTGAGTGTGCACCTCGTGTCCTGAAACTCCTGATGCGGCACATTTCAGCAGCATCATGTTTATCTGTGACGCTCCGACGCCGCTTCCTCCTCTCAGCTCTCTTATCAGCCTTCTATTCACCGTGTCAGAAATACGCCGATATCGGTTAAAAAACACGAATGGAACGTCGGAGTTTGCAGATCCAGGAACACGAATGGAACGTCGGAGTTTGCAGATCCAGGAACACGAATGGAACGTCGGAGTTTGCAGATCCAGGAACACGAATGGAACGTCGGAGTTTGCAGATCCAGGAACACGAATGGAACGTCGGAGTTTGCAGATCCAGGAACACGAATGGAACGTCGGAGTTTGCAGATCCAGGAACACGAATGGAACGTCGGGTTGCAGATCCAGGAACACGAATGGAACGTCGGAGTTTGCAGATCCAGGAACACGAATGGAACGTCGGAGTTTGCAGATCCAGGAACACGAATGGAACGTCGGAGTTTGCAGATCCAGGAACACGAATGGAGACGTCCGGAGTTTGCAGATCCAGGAACACGAATGGAACGTCGGAGTTTGCAGATCCAGGAACACGAATGGAACGGGGCGTCGGAGTTTGCAGATCCAGGAACACGAATGGAACGTCGGAGTTTGCAGATCCAGGAACACGAATGGAACGCCGGAGTTTGCAGATCCAGGAACACGAATGGAACGCCGGAGTTTGCAGATCCAGAAACACGAATGGGAACGTCGGAGTTTGCAGATCCAGAAACACGAATGGAACGTCGGAGTTTGCAGATCCAGGAACACGAATGGAACGTCGGAGTTTGCAGATCCAGGAACACGAATGGAACGTCGGAGTTTGCAGATCCAGGAACACGAATGGAACGTCGGAGTTTGCAGATCCAGAAACACGAATGGAACGTCGGAGTTTGCAGATCCAGGAACACGAATGGAACGTCAGAGTTTGCAGATCCAGAAACACGAATGGAACGTCGGAGTTTGCAGATCCAGAAACACGAATGGAACGTCGGAGTTTGCAGATCCAGGAACACGAATGGAACGTCGGAGTTTGCAGATCCAGGAACACGAATGGAACGTCGGAGTTTGCAGATCCAGGAACACGAATGGAACATCAGAGTTTGCAGATCCAGGAACACGAATGGAACGTCGGAGTTTGCAGATCCAGGAACACGAATGGAACGTCGGAGTTTGCAGATCCAGGAACACGAATGGAACGTCGGAGTTTGCAGATCCAGGAACACGAATGGAACGTCGGAGTTTGCAGATCCAGGAACACGAATGGAACGTCGGAGTTTGCAGATCCAGGAACACGAATGGAACGTCGGAGTTTGCAGATCCAGAAACACGAATGGAACGTCGGAGTTTGCAGATCCAGGAACACGAATGGAACGTCGGAGTTTGCAGATCCAGGAACACGAATGGAACGTCGGAGTTTGCAGATCCAGGAACACGAATGGAACGTCGGAGTTTGCAGATCCAGGAACACGAATGGAACGTCGGAGTTTGCAGATCCAGGAACACGAATGGAACGTCGGAGTTTGCAGATCCAGAAACACGAATGGAACGTCGGAGTTTGCAGATCCAGGAACACGAATGGAACGTCGGAGTTTGCAGATCCAGGAACACGAATGGAACGTCGGAGTTTGCAGATCCAGGAACACGAATGGAACGTCGGAGTTTGCAGATCCAGGAACACGAATGGAACGTCGGAGTTTGCAGATCCAGGAACACGAATGGAACGTCGGAGTTTGCAGATCCAGAAACACGAATGGAACGTCGGAGTTTGCAGATCCAGGAACACGAATGGAACGTCGGAGTTTGCAGATCCAGGAACACGAATGGAACGTCGGAGTTTGCAGATCCAGGAACACGAATGGAACGTCGGAGTTTGCAGATCCAGAAACACGAATGGAACGTCAGAGTTTGCAGATCCAGAAACACGAATGGAACGTCGGAGTTTGCAGATCCAGAAACACGGATGGAACGTCAGAGTTTGCAGATCCAGGAACACGAATGGAACGTCGGAGTTTGCAGATCCAGGAACACGAATGGAACGTCGGAGTTTGCAGATCCAGGAACACGAATGGAACGTCGGAGTTTGCAAATCCAGGAACACGAATGGAACGTCGGAGTTTGCAGATCCAGAAACACGAATGGAACGTCGGAGTTTGCAGATCCAGGAACACGAATGGAACGTCAGGAACTCCATTCCAGCTTTTCTTTCCAGCACATCTTCATCACTGGGTCTTCATTTATCTGTGACTGTGTCATATATTATTATTATCAGTCATTGGTAAATAAAAACGGGTCAGGTTTCTGTCAGACTTCCTGTTAGCTGGTATCTACATGTGATATCTACGTGTGATATCTACATGCATCTTTGCACTGATATCTACGTGTGATATCTACGTGCATCTTTCCACTGATATCTACGTGTGATATCTATGTGCATATTTCCACTGATATCTACGTGTGATATCTACATGCGTCTTTCCATTGATATCTACGTGTGATATCTACGTGCATCTTTGCACTGATATCTACGTGTAATATCTATGTGCTTCTTTCCACTGATATCTACGTGTGATATCTACGTGCATCTTTCCACTGATATCTACGTGTGATATCTATGTGCTTCTTTCCACTGATATCTACGTGTGATATCTACGTGCATCTTTCCACTGATATCTACGTGTGATATCTTCGTGCATCTTTGTACTGATATCTACGTGTGATATCTACATGCATCTTTCCACTGATATCTACGTGTGATATCTTCGTGCATCTTTGCACTGATATCTACGTGTGATATCTACGTGCATCTTTCCACTGATATCTACGTGTGATATCTTCGTGCATCTTTCCACTGATATCTACGTGTGATATCTACGTGCATCTTTCCACTGATATCTACCTGTGATATCTATGTGCATCTTTCCACTGATATCTACATGTGATATCTACGTGCATCTTTCCACTGATATCTACGTGTGATATCTATGTGCATATTTCCAACTGATATCTATGTGTGATATCTTCGTGCATCTTTCCACTGATATCTACGTGTGATATCTACATGCATCTTTGCACTGATATCTACGTGTGATATCTACGTGCATCTTTGCACTGATATCTACGTGTGATATCTCCGTGCATCTTTCCACTGATATCTACGTGTGATATCTACGTGCATCTTTCCACTGATATCTACGTGTGATATCTACGTGCATCTTTCCACTGATATCTACGTTTGATATCTACGTGCATCTTTCCACTGATATCTACGTGTGATATCTACGTGTGATATCTACATGCATCTGCAGGTTCAGGTTCAGGTTTACGTGTAGAAAGTACACGTTCACATGCTGTAATCCAGGTTTTCATCCCAGTTATTTGAGATTATGACTGAAATATTTATTCCTCATATGCACTAATATGCGTTTTCATATACTCGTATACTACTTTGTTTTACCTCGTGTACATTTCTACTATACCAGCTGTGGTAATATTGTTTTTAAACGTACTTTATTTGTATTTTATTGTCACATCTGTCCAGTTGGTTTTTCCAAACGTGAGAAATATTCATGTTCAGGGGCACGATTGTAAACGGTTTTATTCTGAGATCCAAGAGGAAAAGAAACCCGTCCCAGTTTGATAGACGGGACCTGGAGGAACTGGTTTTGGCTGGTTTTTACTGGTTTTGACTGGTTTTGACTGGTTTTTACTGGTTTTGTTGTTTTTTTCAAGCTGCATTTTACATTTCTCTAAAGTGACTAAAACATCGCAGTATTGTACGTTATCGCGACGTCTCCGCCAGTCCCCCCCCTGGAATCGGGACGGCGTACCGGGAGGTTGGAGGTTGAGCTTGTCCATGCTGAGGTGGTCAGAGAAGTGTGTGTGATGGAAACGTCTGTGTGTGTGTGTGTGTGTGTGTGTGTGTGTGGGTGCGTTTTTGCAACATTATGGGGACCATGTTCCGGATATTAACCATCACTGTGGGGACGTCTTGCCCTCGTGGGGACATTTTCCCCATGGGTACGAACCCCGTTTGGAGGGTCAAGATTAGGTTTTAGAGATTAAGTTACAATTAGGTTTTGGTTAGGATTAGGACAAGGGTTAGGTTTAGGCAATCAGTTATGGGTGTTAGGTTTAGGCAGTCAGTTATGGGTGTTAGGTTTAGGGTTAGGGGCTAGAGAATGCATTATGTCAGTGGATGTACCCCACGGGGATAGAAAACAAACGTGTGTGTGTGTGTGTGAGGCAGGCAGACCGACTCACCGACCTTCTTTCTGTCCTCAGCTGTCGAGCGAGCAACAGGAAGAGCCTGATCGTGACGTCCAGCACCTCCCCCACCCTGCCGCGACCCCACTCCCCTCTGCATGGACACACAGGTAACACACACACACTCATACCTGCTTTCCTGTGTCGTGGGAGTCCAGGGAATCTCAGCCAGCTGCTCTGAGCAGGACTGTCCTGCAGGGGGGGCCGACTGGGAGTTTAAGGGTTAATTTACGGGATACATGAGCGAGATCAGGAATTCTGGTCTGAGTTTGATCTCAGACCCGGAACTACAGCTAGGATCCAGATCAGGCTGGTTTGAGTCCCGGTCCAGCGTCTGAGTCAATCAATCAATCAAATCAAATCAAAGATACTTTATTGATCCCCGAGGGGAAATTCATGTTTCAGTACAACCCGTCCAAGACACACAGACAAAACAAAAACATAACAAGACAGGATCAGGCAGACCGTGGCCAAGCAGCCCCTCGCAGGGCGCACCTTCGCAGCAAGAAAACGGTGACATGAGGAAAGATGGGTAGGTGGTAAAAAAAGAGGTCTCTAAACTCTCCACGTACACAGGTGGAGACCTTAGAGACAAAAAAAAGACACACCAATACATAGAAGCACAAACTAAGGCAATCACAACATGAAAGACACACTGTGGGCAGAAGGTAGGGAATCCCTCAGACAGCTAGGCGGGGACGCTCGTGCACCCTCCAGGCCCAGTCTGTCCAGAATGGCGGGAAAAGAGAGTGGGCAACGGAAGCGTTGAGTCTTAGGGTTGTGTGTGTAGGAATCTTGTATGTCCGTGGATGTGTGTGTGTGTGTGTCAGGCTGTGAACCCGCCTGAGTTCACACCCAGTCTCTGTCCACAGATGTTATGGTGGCCTTGGGGGGGCTGCCAGGTGGTCCACTTCCCGTGAGAGATGTGCGGGGGAGGGAGCAGGAGGGGATGCTGAGAGTCCATTCACATAGCTTTCTCGGGAGTTTGCAGAGACAGCCCGTGTTAACAAACACAGGCCCCCCTCAGGGTCGCCAAAGCAGATAGCAGAAGATGTTTTGAAACAGGTCAGACGTGGTGGTGTCTGCCTTGAGTCCGTAACAGGTCTCCATGGCAGCATCAATCAGCCGAATCAGGGGTCAATTTTCCAGGAGCCGTGCCAGCTGCTCCACCGATGTTCCCACTTCGCGGACGAGATTCGGAACCGCAGCCAGCGTGCCAAGCTGGACCTGAATGGCATCCAGCTTGCGATGAATCTCATGCAACGCCAGAGTCTGAGTGTTGATAGCACGGCTCATCCCCACACAAATGTCAGAGTCTGAGTGTTGATAGCACGGCTCATCCCCACACAAATGTCAGAGTCTGAGTGTTAATAGCACGGCTCATCCCCACACAAATGTCAGGCAGCGTGCCAGTAGCTGCCAGCAGCCCTCCAACTTTGCGATAAACCAGGAAAATGCCCACACCAATCAGCAGGAACCCGGCTATCATAAATCCAAATAGGTAGTCCCGGTCCAGTCTCTTAGTCCCGGTCCAGCGTCTGAGGTCCCGGTCCAGCGTCTAAGTCCCAGCGTCTGAGTCCCGGTCCAACGTCTGAGGTCCCGGTCCAGCGTCTGAGGTCCCGGTCCAGCGTCTGAGGTCTCAGTCCAGTGTTTGCGTCCCGGTCCAGTCTCTGAGTCCCGGTCCAGCATCTGAGTCCCGCTCCAACGTCTGAGGTCCCGGTCCAGTCTAGACGAGACCGGTTCCATCTGGAGGTGCCGGTTATTGATGGTTTTCTGAGGAGATGAGAGGACATCACCATCATCTTCATCATCATCATTTCTGCCCCTGCAGCTGTGCATCTTCCTCATCGTCCTCGTCTTCGTCTCTCCTCTGACTCCATGTTGTCGTTTAGCATCGCTGCTTTCTCTCCGTCCTTCTGTCCTTCCCTCCGTTCCATCGTCCCAGCTGCAGCGTTGCCATGGTAACGCACCATCCTCCCTGTCCAGGAGGAAATGGAAGCTGCTAATTAAAAAG
Organism: Atherinomorus stipes; assembly: GCA_023101725.1. Taxonomy (NCBI): domain Eukaryota; kingdom Metazoa; phylum Chordata; class Actinopteri; order Atheriniformes; family Atherinidae; genus Atherinomorus; species Atherinomorus stipes. The sequence continues at coordinate 11,571 of JALJCO010000150.1, forward strand.
TCACTAATTAACGGCGCTAACGGAAGCGGAGTTTAACCTCGTCTCCATGGAAACGGAGAGGCATCACCGTCCGCCAGCAGGGGTGCAGCCTTCTTCCTCCTGGAACCGGATCATGAATCTCTAAGAGGGGTCCTCCAGTACCCGTTTACCATCTGAACCCGTTCATCCAAACCTCATCTTCTCATCCTTGTCTGCTTGTGAACATCTGCAGCTCACAGTGGAAGTCTGGACATAAAGACGTCCTCTGGTCCTCCATGGCGATGCGACGGATCCCGGTTGGTCCAGGATCCCTGCAGTGGATCCCAGTTGGGATGAGAGTAAACCAGTTTAAACCGGTTCATACCGGTTCATACCGGTTCAAACTGGTTCTGTCTTCTACCAGCTGGACATGAACTTTAACTTCCAACATGCTGACTGAGACCTGGAGGGTCTGGGATGGAGGTCTGGGGTCTGACTGAGACCTGGAGAGTCTGAGATGGAGATCCGGGTCTGGGATGGAGGTCTGGGGTCTGACTGAGACCTGGAGAGTCTGGGATGGAGATCCGGGTCTGGGATGGAGGTCTGGGGTCAGACTGAGGTCTGGAGAGTTTGGGATGGAGGTCTGGGGTCTGACTGAGACCTGAAGAGTCTGAGATGGAGGTCTGGGGTCTGACTGAGACCTGGAGAGTCTGGGATGGAGATCCGGGTCTGGGATGGAGGTCTGGGGTCTGACTGAGACCTGGAGAGTCTGAGATGGAGGTCTGGGGTCTGACTGAGACCTGAAGAGTCTGGGATGAAGATCGGGGTCTGACTGAGACCTGGAGAGTCTGGGATGGAGATCCGGGTCTGACTGAGACCTGGAGAGTCTGGGATGGAGATCCGGGTCTGTCTGAGACCTGAAGAGTCTGGGATGGAGATCCGGGTCTGACTGAGACCTGGAGAGTCTGGGATGGAGATCCGGGTCTGACTGAGACCTGGAGAGTCTGGGATGGAGATCCGGGTCTGACTGAGACCTGGAGAGTCTGGGATGGAGATCCGGGTCTGACTGAGACCTGGAGAGTCTGGGATGAAGATCAGGGTCTGACTGAGACCTGGAGAGTCTGGGATGGAGGTCTGGGGTCTGACTGAGACCCGGAGAGTCTGGGATGGAGATCCGGGTCTGACTGAGACCTGGAGAGTCTGAGATGGAGGTCTGGGGTCTGACTGAGACCTGGAGAGTCTGGGATGGAGATCCGGGTCTGACTGAGACCTGAAGAGTCTGGGATGGAGATCCGGGTCTGGAAATGACCTGATGTCTTTCCTCGTGCGCGTTTTCCGCCCGGCTGCTGCTGAGTCTCTGAGTTCCTGCAGACTCTGCTGTCTGGTCCTGGACCTGGAGTCAGGTCCTGGACCTGCAGTCTGGTCCTGGACCTGCAGTCTGGTCCTGGACCTGCAGTCTGGTCCTGGACCTGGAGTGTGGTCCTGGACCTGCAGTGTGGTCCTGGACCTGGAGTCTGGTCCTGGACCTGGAGTCTGGTCCTGGACCTGGATTCTGGTCCTGGACCTGGAGTCTGGTCCTGGACCTGGATTCTGACATTGAAACCTGAGAGTTTAGTTTTAACGAGTGTTCATAGATTCACCTCCGTCTGGTTTCAGGGAGGGTTAGGGTAAGGAGATGATTGACAGCTCAGACTCCGCCTCCCCCCCAGCGTCAGCGGCGTGTCCTGGGGGGCCGCCATCCAGACATCACGTGCTGGAGCATCTCTGGGGTTTTGGTGAAGTAGGTCACCGCCGCTCCTTCATCACGTCACAGCGAAGCAGCTTCGGGTTCATTATCTGCTGACGACACAAAACACGAAGACAGTTTGACGGACGTGTTTGGAGTTGGACTGAGGACCAGAGACACGATGGATAAGAGACGCTACTTCACTGAACGTTACCAGAAAGATGATTTAACTTTGGGTTACACTTCATTAGCTTCATTTCAGGTAATAAAATCCATTTTTACGTTTCAGACCTCCAACATGTCCACGTAGGGACGTCCTGTAGAGACAGAAGATCCCGTCCTCTGTTCATGTCCTCATTGTGGATAAAAAATACATCGGACAGGAATCCACGCTGATTAAATTCCGACCGAACGGGGCACGTCTCAGCTCTGGTGGTCTTCATCTCAGACCCTGGATGAAGATGAAGGAGCTCCTCTTCTCGCCTGTCCACCGTCCTCTAAGCTGCTGTTAGCTTAACGAGGCCGTCCATCAGGCTGAGTGTCGCTCGTCTCCGTCTTTCACGTCATCGTCGTCCTTTTAAGTTCCTCTCTTCCTTTCAGAAGGAACAACCTGAACGGGGACGGTCAGGGTCTGATCTGGATCTGGTCCTGAGTTACAGTCTGACATGTCAGAGATAAACCAGCTGGACATGAAGACAGATGATTTTTATGGACATTCATTCAGCATTTTTACTGATTCTTTACCACGATCCGGTCCGACGTGAAGGTCTAATGAACGTAGGGAAGCAGTTCAGTGACGGCAGGAATCGAACCTGCAGGTTAACCAGTTTTAAAACTTTAGATTATTGAGTCTTGAATCTTTTATGATGTATAAAAGTGATATAAAATATTAATGACTGAATCAGACCTGCATGTCGGGTCCCCGAAGACCAGCTTTCACATACGAATCTGAACCAGAGGACGAAGAAAACGATGTCTTTCACCCCTCAGATCAGCAGGTCTGAACCAGATTCAGTGCAGTCTGAGACTGTCCTGATGATGATGATGATGATGATGATGATGACAGTCCCTCCTTTGTGTCTTTCAGGGACCAGCCCGTTGGACAGTCCTCGCAACTTCTCGCCGAACACAGCTGCACACTTCTCCTTCGTTCCTGCTCGCAGGTGAGACATCTGGTGTGATGAGACATCTGGTGAGATGAGACACCTGGTGAGATGAGACATCTGGTGTGATGAGACATCTGGTGAGATGAGACACCTGGTGTGATGAGACATCTGGTGTGATGAGACATCTGGTGAGATGAGACACCTGGTGTGATGAGACATCTGGTGTGATGAGACATCTGATGAGATGAGACACCTGATGAGATGAGACACCTGGTGTGATGAGACACCTGGTTTGATGAGACACTGATCACCGAGCAGGACAGCAGCTGTTTGAAGTCCATGACCGATAAAGCTGATGCTGTTACCATGGTAATGGTCCTCATCCTGGACTGAACCCTGGGCCGTTTCCATGACAACACGCGGCATCCAAAGAGAGCATCAATGTTGATGAGGACGATCCTTCAGTGTCCTGGATCTGACCCGAGACCTGCAGCAGGACTGAGGCGGCGCTGCCCCCCAGTGGTTCTGTCGGTACTGATCCAGGATTCTGATCCAGGATTCTGATCCAGGATTCTGATCCAGGATTCTGTCGGTACTGATCCAGGATCCTGATCCAGGATTCTGTCTGTTCTGATCAGGATCCTGATCCAGGATTCTGTCTGTTCTGATCCAGGATCCTGATCCAGGATTCTGTCGGTACTGATCCAGGAGTCTGCTGGTCCTGCACCCCCCCCGGTTCTACCTGGTTCTACCTGGACCACATTCCTGGTCCTCTGTAATCCACTTCATCTGTCTGAACGTCTGTCAGAGTTTCAGACCTCCTGCAGTCCTGGTTCAGTTCTGAGTCCAGTTGTGAGTCCAGCTCTGAGTCCAGCTCTGAGTCCAGCTCTGAGTCCAGCTCTGAGTCCAGCTCTGAGTCCAACTCTGAGTCCAGCTCTGAGTCCAGCTCTGAGTCCAGCTCTGAGTCCAGTTCTGAGTCCAGCTCTGAGTCCAGCTCTGAGTCCAGCTCTGAGTCCAGCTCTGAGTCCAGCTCTGAGTCCAGCTCTGAGTCCAGTTGTGAGTCCAGCTCTGAGTCCAGCTCTGAGTCCAGCTCTGAGTCCAGTTCTGAGTCCAGTTCTGAGTCCAGCTCTGAGTCCAATTCTGAGTCCAGCTGTGAGTCCAGCTGTGAGTCCAGCTCTGAGTCCAGCTCTGAGTCCAGTTCTGAGTCCAATTCTGAGTCCAGCTCTGAGTCCAGCTCTGAGTCCAGCTCTGAGTCCAGTTCTGAGTCCAGCTCTAAGTCCAGTTCTGAGTCCAGTTCTGAGTCCAGTTCTGAGTCCAGTTCTGGAGCTCTGAGTCCAGCTCTGAGTCCAGTTCTGAGTCCAGCTCTGAGTCCAGCTCTGAGTCCAGCTCTGAGTCCAGTTCTGAGTCCAGTTCTGAGTCCGGCTCTGAGTCCGGCTCTGAGTCCAGTTCTGAGTCCAGCTCTGAGTCCAGCTCTGAGTCCAGCTCTGAGTCCAGCTCTGAGTCCAGTTCTGAGTCCAGTTCTGAGTCCAGCTCTGAGTCCAATTCTGAGTCCAGCTCTGAGTCCAGCTCTGAGTCCAGCTCTGAGTCCAATTCTGAGTCCAGCTCTGAGTCCAGCTCTGAGTCCGGCTCTGAGTCCAGTTCTGAGTCCAGTTCTGAGTCCGGCTCTGAGTCCAGCTCTGAGTCCAGTTCTGGAGCTCTGAGTCCAGTTCTGAGTCCAGTTCTGAGTCCAGCTCTGAGTCCAGCTCTGAGTCCAGTTCTGAGTCCAGCTCTGAGTCCAGTTCTGAGTCCAGTTCTGGAGCTCTGAGTCCAGTTCTGAGTCCAGTTCTGAGTCCAGTTTTGAGTCCGGCTCTGAGTCCAGCTCTGAATCCAGCTCTGAGTCCAGCTCTGAGTCCAGCTCTGAGTCCAGCTCTGAGTCCAGTTCTGAGTCCAGTTCTGAGTCCAGCTCTGAGTCCAGCTCTGAGTCCAGTTCTGAGTCCAGTTCTGAGTCCAGTTCTGAGTCCAGCTCTGAGTCCAGTTCTGAGTCCAGCTCTGAGTCCAGTTCTGAGTCCAGTTCTGAGTCCAGCTCTGAGTCCAATTCTGAGTCCAGCTCTGAGTCCAGCTCTGAGTCCGGCTCTGAGTCCAGTTCTGAGTCCAGTTCTGAGTCCAGCTCTGAGTCCAGTTCTGAGTCCAGCTCTGAGTCCAGCTCTGAGTCCAATTCTGAGTCCAGCTCTGAGTCCAGCTCTGAGTCCAGCTCTGAGTCCGGCTCTGAGTCCAGTTCTGAGTCCAGTTCTGAGTCCGGCTCTGAGTCCAGCTCTGAGTCCGGCTCTGAGTCCAGCTCTGAGTCCAGCTCTGAGTCCAGCTCTGATACCAGCTCTGAGTCCAGTTCTGAGTCCAGCTCTGAGTCCAGCTCTGAGTCCAGCTCTGAGTCCAATTCTGAGTCCAGTTCTGAGTCCAGTTCTGAGTCCAGTTCTGAGTCCAGCTCTGAGTCCAGTTCTGAGTCCAGCTCTGAGTCCAATTCTGAGTCCAGTTCTGAGTCCAGCTCTGAATCCAGCTCTGAGTCCAGTTCTGAGTCCAGCTCTGAGTCCAGCTCTGAGTCCAGCTCTGAGTCCAGCTCTGAGTCCAGTTCTGAGTCCAGTTCTGAGTCCAGTTCTGAGTCCAGCTCTGAGTCCAGCTCTGAGTCCAGTTCTGAGTCCAGTTGTGAGTCCAGCTCTGAGTCCAGCTCTGAGTCCAGTTCTGGAGCTCTGAGTCCAGTTCTGAGTCCAGCTCTGAGTCCAGCTCTGAGTCCAGCTCTGAGTCCAGCTCTGAGTCCAGTTCTGAGTCCAGCTCTGAGTCCAGTTCTGAGTCCAGCTCTGAGTCCAATTCTGAGTCCAGCTCTGAGTCCAGCTCTGAGTCCAGTTCTGAGTCCAGCTCTGAGTCCGGCTCTGAGTCCAGTTCTGAGTCCAGCTCTGAGTCCAGCTCTGAGTCCAATTCTGAGTCCAGCTCTGAGTCCAGTTCTGAGTCCAGCTCTGAGTCCAGTTCTGGAGCTCTGAGTCCAGTTCTGAGTCCAGTTCTGAGTCCAGTTCTGAGTCCAGTTCTGAGTCCAGTTCTGAGTCCAGTTCTGGAGCTCTGAGTCCAGTTCTGAGTCCAGTTCTAGCAATTCTGAGTCCAGTTCTGAGTCCAATTCTGAGTCCAGCTCTGAGTCCAGCTCTGAGTCCAGTTCTGAGTCCAGCTCTGAGTCCGACTCTGAGTCCAGTTCTGAGTCCAGCTCTGAGTCCAGCTCTGAGTCCAATTCTGAGTCCAGCTCTAGGTCAGTTCTGAGTCCAGTTCTGAGTCCAGTTCGGAGCTCTGAGTCCAGTTCTGAGTCTAGTTCTGAGTCCAATTCTGAGTCCAGCTCTGAGTCCAGTTCTGAGTCCAGCTCTGAGTCCAGTTCTGGAGCTCTGAGTCCAGTTCTGAGTCCAGCTCTGAGTCCAGCTCTGAGACCAGCTCTGAGTCCAGTTCTGGAGCTCTGAGTCCAGTTCTGAGTCCAGTTCTGAGTCCAGTTCTGGAGCTCTGAGTCCAGTTCTGAGTCCAGTTCTGAGTCCAGTTCTGAGTCCAGTTCTGAGTCCAGTTCTGGAGCTCTGAGTCCAGTTCTGAGTCCAGTTCTGAGTCCAGTTCTGGAGCTCTGAGTCCAGTTCTGAGTCCAGCTCTGAGTCCAGTTCTGAGTCCAGCTCTGAGTCCAGCTCTGAGTCCAGTTCTGAGTCCAGCTCTGAGTCCAGTTCTGAGTCCAGTTCTGGAGCTCTGAGTCCAGTTCTGAGTCCAGTTCTGAGTCCAGTTTTGAGTCCGGCTCTGAGTCCAGCTCTGAATCCAGCTCTGAGTCCAGCTCTGAGTCCAGCTCTGAGTCCAGCTCTGAGTCCAGCTCTGAGTCCAGTTCTGAGTCCAGTTCTGAGTCCAGCTCTGAGTCCAGCTCTGAGTCCAGCTCTGAGTCCAGTTCTGAGTCCAGCTCTGAGTCCAGCTCTGAGTCCAGTTCTGAGTCCAGTTCTGAGTCCAGCTCTGAGTCCAGTTCTGAGTCCAGCTCTGAGTCCAGTTCTGAGTCCAGTTCTGAGTCCAGCTCTGAGTCCAGCTCTGAGTCCAGCTCTGAGTCAGTTCTGAGTCCAGCTCTGAGTCCGGCTCTGAGTCCAGCTCTGAGTCCAGCTCTGAGTCCAGCTCTGAGTCCAGTTCTGAGTCAGTTCTGAGTCCGGCTCTGAGTCCAGCTCTGAGTCCGGCTCTGAGTCCAGCTCTGAGTCCAGCTCTGAGTCCAGTTCTGAGTCCAGTTCTGAGTCCGGCTCTGAGTCCAGCTCTGAGTCCGGCTCTGAGTCCAGCTCTGAGTCCAGCTCTGAGTCCAGTTCTGAGTCCAGCTCTGAGTCCAGTTCTGGAGCTCTGAGTCCAGTTCTGAGTCCAGCTCTGAGTCCAGTCCTGAGTCCGGCTCTGAGTCCAGTTCTGAGTCCAGTTCTGGAGCTCTGAGTCCAGTTCTGAGTCCGGCTCTGAGTCCAGTTCTGAGTCCAGTTCTGAGTCCAGCTCTGAGTCCAGTCCTGAGTCCGGCTCTGAGTCCAGTTCTGAGTCCAGTTCTGGAGCTCTGAGTCCAGTTCTGAGTCCGGCTCTGAGTCCAGTTCTGAGTCCAGTTCTGAGTCCAGCTCTGAGTCCAGCTCTGAGTCCAGTTCTGAGTCCAGTTCTGAGTCCAGCTCTGAGCCCAGCTCTGAGTCCAGCTCTGAGTCCAGTTCTGGAGCTCTGAGTCCAGTTCTGAGTCCAGCTCTGAGTCCAGTTCTGAGTCCAGCTCTGAGTCCAGTTCTGGAGCTCTGAGCAGGTCTGGATGTTTGTTGTGTGTGAACGAGTTCATTGATCGGTGATCAGGACTGAGCGTGTCTTGTTTCCCTCACAGTCACGGACACCGAGCCGACAGGTAACGTGTCCCACCTGTTCGTCCTCCTGCCGCCTCCTTCCGCCCTGCATGGCCGAACGCACGCATCACACGCTGCTGCGTTTCTTCTTCTGCTGCTCGGCGCGCTGCTGCGTTTCTTCTTCTGCTGCTCGGCGCGCTGCTGCGTTTCTTCTTCTGCTGCGTTTCTTCTTCTGCTGCGTTTCTTCTTCTGCTGCTCGGCGCGCTGCTTCGTTTCTTCTTCTGCTGCTCGGCGCGCTGCTGCGTTTCTTCTTCTGCTGCTCGGCGCGCTGCTGCGTTTCTTCTTCTGCTGCTCGGCGCGCTGCTGCGTTTCTTCTTCTGCTGCTCGGCGCGCTGCTGCGTTTCTTCTTCTGCTGCTCGGCACGCTGCGTTTCTTCTTCTGCTGCTCGGCACGCTGCGTTTCTTCTTCTGCTGCTCGGCGCGCTGCTGCGTTTCTTCTTCTGCTGCTCGGCGCGCTGCTGCGTTTCAAATATCTGCCCAGAAACGTCCCAAACACCAAAACGAAGGGAAGAGGTGAAATTAGGGATGCACGATATTGGAATTTTGGCTGATATCTGATATGCCGATATTTTAAAACTCATGTCCGATAATCGATTTCGATACCGATATTAAAACTGAAAAAATAAACAGTCATTGCAAATAGCAGTTTTTTTTTTATCTATTTCTGACACTTTGAAAAATAGGGGTAGGAAAAAAATATCGATCAATTAAATATCGTGATATTTTCATATACAAATATGAAATTGATATTTAAAAACACAGTATTGATCTATTTTACTGACAAAATCTTGCGAGATATTCTGTTGCAAAATCCCACGATATTTTGTGTATTCTCCCAAGATTTTTTTTAACAGAACGATGAAATAAAGTGAGTTTTTAATAGTAAAATAGATTGATAACGCATTTTTAAATATCAATATATCAGCATTTGAAAATGTTGCAAAATTTTTGTGAATTCTCGTAGGATTTCTTAACAGAACCATGAAATATAGCAAGATTTCATAAGTAAAATAGATTGATATTGCATTTTCAAATGTCATTATGTTATCAGCATATGAAAAGATCGCAAAATTTTTGTGAATTCTCGTGAGAATTCGTAGCAGAAGGATGAAATATAGCAAGATTCGTTAGTAAAATAGATTGATACTGTATTTTTAAATGACAGTATATCAGCATATGGAAATATCGCAACATTTTTATGAATTCTCACAAGTTTTTAATAGAGCCATGAAATATTGCAAAATTTTGTTGGTAAAATAGATCAATACTGTGTCGTTTTTAAATGTCATATATCAGCATATGAAAAGATCGCAAAATTTTAGTGAATCTCGCGAGATTTTGTAACAGAACAATGAAATATCGCAAGATGTTCCTCGTAAAATAGATCGATACCACGTTTTAAAATCAAAATATAAGAAATAAAAAAAGCAAAAATAAGTAATTCTTGCAAGATTCAAAAAAAGAAAAGAAACGGAAGATGAAGAGGAAAAAAAACACTACCCCTTTTAAACGTCAATATATATCAGCATCAGAAAATATCTGCGAAAATTTTTGTTAATTCTCGCAAGATTTGCACCCGAAGAACCCACGGGACCAAAAAAAGACGTTTTTAAATGTCATGTATAAGCTTAAAAAAAGTTTCCAAAATTTTTGATGAATTCTCCAGAGATTTCGTAACAGAACAATAAAATATTACATGAAATAGATACCACGTTTTTTTAAAGTTCAATATGATACTAGCATCAGAAAATATCCCCAAATTTTTATGAATTCTCGCGAGAGAGCGTAACAGATTGATGAAATATCGCGAGATTATGTCATTAAAATAGATCGCTACCACGTCTTTAAATGTCAATATGATACCAGCAGCATATGAAAATATTGCGATATTTCAGTGTATCGATATTTTTTCCCATCCCTAGTCTTTAGAAGTTTTAACATCTAAAAAATAAGTTTTGGTTTTTTTTTAGACTTTAGAAACAGATGTGTGATCTGTTAAATATCGGTGGGATGGCCGATGTCCGATACTCAGTTTTTAGGCCGATATAGGCCGATACTGGCCGATGATATCGTGCATCCCTAGATGAAATGCAGTCAGGAGGAGGAGGAGTTGTCACTGCCACATGAGGAAGCTCAGAACAAGACAGAACTCACAACAAACGTGTTGAATGCATCCAGATTGTAGCTGCCACCACAACCTGAGGGTTGCCATGGAAACGCCGTCCTGGCGGTCTGATGGGTGTTTTCGTTCATGGGGAAGTTTCTGGTGTTTGAGGTTGAAGTGCAGCAGCAGACGAGGCGGATGCTCCGAACTAAATGCATCCCCGAGCGTCGCTCCTCCGGCACGCGTCAACACACCTGCTGTTTGTTTGTTTGTTTGTTTGTTTACCAGCAAACATGCAGCTGCAGGTGTGATGCAGCAGCTGGATGTGATGGTGTCAGCACGGCATCAGGGAGAATCTTCCTCCTCCTCCGTCTGAGATGCTGCTCCGTGTCATTGAAAGCTCCGCGAGGTTGTCGTCGCTCTTCTGAACTGCCGTCTGTTTGCTTGCAGGACGGATGGCAGACGCTGGTCTCTGGCCTCCCTGCCCTCCTCCGGGTATGGAACCAACACTCCCAGCTCCACCGTCTCGGTAAATATCCTCCATCTGCTCCACCTGACTTCCCCCCATCCCTCCTGCAAACCCTCCACCTCCCCCGCTTCCCTCCATCCCTCCTGCAAACCCTCCATCTCCCCCGCTTCCCCCCATCCCTCCTGCAAACCCTCCATCTCCCCCGCTTCCCTCCGTCCTCTCAGACTCTAAAACGAAGCTCAGCAGGCTTCGAACTGAAGACGTTTCAGGACCAAACTGCAACATCTCCACAAACGTTCATTCAGATCTCAGACTGGGATGCACTCCCCCCCCCCCCCCCCCCCCCCCCCCCCCCGATATCAACCAGTTTGAGTTACAGATTCATATTCTTATAACATTAAATTCAAACCGTCACATTTTCGGTTTTAGATCCAAGCTTTCCGGCGAACCCAGCGGGATCCTTCAGGGATCTGGGGATTTATGGCGCACTGTAAAACCAATAGAGACGCACCGATACAGTTTTTTCCGATACGATACCTGGGCTGAGCGTATCGGCCGATAACGATCTGATACTTATGTTGAATGAATGAACCTTACACCTTTCCAGTGGTAGAAGGCATCAGGCTGGACAAAAACATTTTAGTGGGAAAAAATATCCGTACGCGGAAATATCATGATATTTTCATATGCCGATATCATATTTTAAAATGCGGTATTGAGAATAATACTAACGAAATCTTGTTAGATTTCATCATTTTGTCATAAAATCTTTTAAAATCATATGAAATCTCGTGAGATTTTGTAAAAAAAACAAACTATGAACTTTTCTTCATCATATAAATATTTAAATCGATATTTAAAGATGCGGAAATAATCGATATTACTACTGAAATCTCGCAAGATTTCATCGTTCTGGCACAAAATCTTGCAAAATTATGTGAAATCACTGGTCCTGGTCCGGTCCCCATGGCAGCCCCCCAGTATCTGGTCCTGGTCCGGTCCCCCTGGCAGCCCCCCAGTAGACGGTCCTGGTCCTGGTCCTGGTCCGGTCCCCCTGGCAGCCCCCCAGTATCTGGTCCTGGTCCTGGTCCTGGTCCGGTCGGTCCCATGGCAGCCCCCAGTATCTGGTCCTGGTCCTGGTCCGGTCCCCATGGCAGCCCCCCAGTATCTGGTCCTGGTCCTGGTCCGGTCCCCCTGGCAGCCCCCCAGTATCTGGTCCTGGTCCGTTCCCTGGCGCCCCTGGCAGCCCCCCAGTATCTGGTCCTGGTCCTGGTCTGGTCGCCCATGGCAGCCCCCAGTATCTGGTCCTGGTCTGGTCCAGTCCCCCTGGCAGCCCCCCAGTATCTGGTCCTGGTCCTGGTCCGGTCCCCCTGGGTGCCCCCAGTATGTGGTCCTGGTCCTGGTCCGGTCCCCCTGGCAGCCCCCCAGTATCTGGTCCTGGTCCGGTCCCCATGGCAGCCCCCCAGTATCTGGTCCTGGTCCTGGTCAGTCGTCCCCTGGCAGCCCCCCAGTATTTCTGGTCCTGGTCCTGGTCCAGTCCCCCTGGCAGCCCCCCAGTATTTAGTCCTGGTCCTGGTCCGGTCCCCTGGCAGCCCCCCAGTATCTGGTCCTGGTCCTGGTCCGGTCCCTCCGGTCCCTGGCAGCCCCCCAGTATCTGGTCCTGGTCCGTCCGCTCCCCATGGCAGCCCCCCAGTATCTGGTCCTGGTCCTGGTCCGGTCCCGGCCCCAGGCAGCGGCGCCCAGTAGCTGGTCCTGGTCCTGGTCCGGTCCCCCTGGCAGCCCCCCAGTTCCTGGTCCTGGTCCTGGTCCTGGTCCGGTCCGCATGGCAGCCCCCCAGTATCTGGTCCTGGTCTGGTCCTGGTCCTGATCTGGTCCTGGTCCTGGTCCTGGTCCGTCCCCCCCCCGCAGCCCCCCAGTAGCTGGTGGTAATCTGCTCCCTCTGTGCTCCTCCTCTCACAGTCCTCCAGTATCTGGTCCTGGCTGGTCTGGTCCTGGTCCTGGTCCTCACAGATCTGGTCATCCCCCCCCCGGAGCCGTCTGCAGAGCTAGTGGTAACCTGCTCCCTCTGTGCTCCTCTCTCTCACAGTCCTCCAGTATCTGGCCCTGGTCTGGACCTGGTCTCCTGGTCCTGGACTGTCTTCCCCAGCAGCCCCCCAGTTCGGTCCTGGTCCTGGTCCTGGTACCCCCAACTTGGTCTGGTCCTGGTCTGTCGTCTCCCCCGCAGCCCCCCAGTATCTGGTCCTGGTTTAGTCCTGGTCCTGGTCCGTCCCCCCCCCCCCCGCAGCCCCCCAGTAGCTGGTGGTAATCTGCTCCCTCTGTGCTCCTCCTCTCACAGTCCTCCTGTATCTGGTCCTGGTCTGGTCCCTGGTCCTGGTCCTGGTCTGGTCCTGGTCCTGGTCCGTCCCCCCCCCCCCCCCCCCCAGCCCCCAGTAGCTGGTGGTAATCTGCTCCCCTCTGTGCTCCTCCTCTCACAGCCCCCCAGTATCTGGCCCTGGTCTGGTCCTGGTCTTTGGTCCTGGACCGTCTCCCCCCGCAGCCCCCAGTATCTGGTCCTGGTCTGGTCCTGGTCCTGGTCCGTCCCCCCCGCAGCCCCCCAGTAGCTGGTTGTAATCTGCTCCTCTGTGCTCCTCCTCTCACAGTCCTCCAGTATCTGGTCCTGGTCTGGTCTGGGTCCTGGTCCTGGTCCCCCCCCCCCGCAGCCCCCGTAGCTGGTCTGGCTGGTCCTGGTCCTGGTCGCTCTCTGGTCCCCCCCCCCCCCCCCCCGCGCGCAGCCCCCAGTAGGCTGGACGGGTAATCTGCTCCCTCTGTGCTCCTCCTCTCACAGTCCTCCAGTATCTGGTCCTGGTCCTGGTCCTGGTCCGGTCCGGTCCGTCCGCCCCCCGCAGCCCCCGGTCTCGTCCTGGTCCGCCCCCCCCCCCCCCCCGCAGCCCCCAGTAGCTGGTCCTGGTCTGGTCCTGTGTCCTGGTCCGTCCCCCCGCGGCGCAGCCCCCCAGTAGCTGGTGGTAATCTGCTCCCTCTGTGCTCCTCCTCTCACAGTCCTCCAGTATCCTGGTCCTGGTCCTGGCTCCTGGTCCTGGTCCTGGTCCTGGTCTGGTCCTGGTCCTGGTCCGTCCCCCCCGCAGCCCCCCAGTATCTGGTCTTTTTCTGGTCCTGGTCCTGGTTTTGTCCCCCCCCGCAGCCCCCAGTAGCTGGTGGTAATCTGCTCCCTCTGTGCTCCTCCTCTCACAGTCCTCCAGTATCTGGTCTCTGGTCCTGGTCCTGGTCCGTCCCCCCCCCCCCCCGCAGCCCCCGGTCTCGTCCTGGTCCGTCCCCCCCCCCCGCAGCCCCAGTAGCTGGTGGTAATCTGCTCCCTCTGTGCTCCTCCTCTCACAGTCCTCCTGTTCATCTCAGGAGAAGCTGCACCAGCTGCCCTTCCAGCCGACGCCCGACGAGCTGCACTTCCTCACCAAACACTTCAGCTCCGAGAGCATCACGGACGAGGAGGGCCGGCGCTCCCCCGCCATGAGACCGCGCTCCCGCAGCCTCAGGTAGGGTGTCCGAGACCGCCCACCTTCCACAGCTGGAATGTTCAGCTCTGGCCTGTTCCGGTGACCCCCCCAGAACAGGCCAGAGGCCAGGTTTTAGGTTGTTTATGCAGGTTTTAGATGTTGTCATGTAGGTTTTAGGGTTTTTCCTGAAGTATTAGATTTTTTTCCTGGAGGTTTTTTATGTTTTCCTGGAGGTTTTAGATGTTTTATGCAGATTTTAGATTGTTTTCTTGCATATTTTAAATGTTTTCCTGGAGGTTTTAGATGTTTTATGCAGATTTTAGATTGTTTTCTTGCATGTTTTAAATGTTTTCCTGGAGGTTTTAGATGTTTTATGCAGATTTTAGATTGCTTTCTTGCATATTTTAAATGTTTCCTGGACTTTTTAGACGTGTTCCTGTACGTTTTAAAATGTATTCCTGCAGGCTTTAGATGTTTTCATGTAGGTTTTAGATGTTTTCCTGGAGGTTTTTGTAGGTTTTCATGCATTTAGACTTTTTCCAGTTGGTTTTAGATGTTTCACTGCAGGGTTTAGATATTTTCCTGTAGGTTTTAGATGTTCTCTTCAGGTTTTTGATGTTTTCTTAGCAGGTTTGAGATGTTTTTCTGTAGGTTTTCATGTTTTCCTGCAGCATTTTTTCCTGCAGGTTTTTGATGTTTCCCTGTGGGTTTTAGACCTGTTGGATCCATTTGATGTGGATCAGAAGTGTTGACATAAATAAAATGTGAACAGTTTAGACATTCTCCTCAAAGATCCATACAATTAATTGTGGTGTTCCCCAAGGCTCAAATTTGGGCCCTGTTCTTTTTAACATGTACAAGCATGCTCCCTCTGGGAAATGTCATCAGGAGGTGGTATCATCTTCCACAGCTATGCAGATGATACACTGCTGTACATATCCATGTCTCCTCATCGTACCGGACAGTTGATCCTTTTTAGATGCATTTTAGACATTAAGTCCTGGATGGCAGAAAACTTCCTACAGCTCAATCTGGACATGACTGAGGTTTTAATAATTGATCCTAAGGTGCAGGGGGAGAAACCTCAATCTAAACTGCAAACACTATCTGTGACCCTGGGCGCGACATCACTCGTTTATTAGTAACAGAAACAGCATTTTATCATTTAAATAACATCACCAGTGTCTTCCCCTTCCTCTCCCGTGCTAACGCACAGACTCGTGCTTTTATATCCAGTTGTATGGACGACGGAAACACGCGACTTTTCTCTGCAGCAAACAGAAACATGGAAAGTTCAGACGTGAACATTTTCCAGCTTTTGTTTGTCGTTGATGTACAAAGAAAAGCCGTTCCTGAGCCTTAAAACTGATCCGCATCAGCATGCTGTGTGTGTTTCGCTCTCCAGAAAGGTCAGGCTGTTCTCCTCCACGTTTTCCCTGACAGCTGGTCCTCACCTGTCCACAGGTGTGTGATTGAGTCCGTCCATCAGCTGTTTTTCACCCTGGTCTGTCCGTCTTTCATCCTCGTCCTCGTCCCTGCAGGCAAGCGGGAGCTCTGTGAGTCGGCTCAGATTCCCACCACGGTTTTCCTCGTAAACGGGTCGTCTCCGTCTGGCCGGGACGCAGAACGGAATAAAAACGCAACACTTCACACCGAAACATTCCAACGTTCAGAATCCTGCAGGTGTCCTGACGTCTGTCGTTACCTTAGAGCAGGGTTTCTCAGTCCTGGTCCTCAGGGACCCCCGCCCTGCATGTATTCCAGGTTTCCAACTCCACCACACCTGATTCAGATCAACTCAACTGCTCATCAAGTTCTTTGCAAGCTGCTAACGAGCCTCTCATCTGAGTCAGGTGTGCTGGAGTAGGAATATCTTGAAAAACAGCAGGGCAGGGGTCCCGGAGGACCAGGATTAAGAAGCACTGATCTGGTTCCTCTGATCCAGTTCCTCTGATCCGGTTTCTCTGATCTGGTTCCTCTGATCCGGTTTCTCTGATCCGGTTCCTTCTGATCCGGTTTCTCTGGTCTGGTTCTTCTGATCCGGTTCCTCTGATCTGGTTCCTCTGATCCGGTTTCTCTGATCTGGTTCCTCTGATCTGGTTCCTCTCTGGTCTGGTTCTTCTGATCCGGTTTCTCTCCTCTGATCCGCTGGTTCCTCTGATCGGTTCCCCGTTTCTCTGATCCGGTTCCTTTCTGGTCTGGTTCTTCTGATCCGGTTTTTCTCTGATCTGGTTCCTCTGATCCGGTTTCTCTGATCTGGTTCCTCTGATCCGGTTTCTCTGATCTGGTTCCTCTGATCCGGTTCCTCTGATCCAGTTTCTCTGGTCTGGTTCCTCTGATCCGGTTTCTCTGATCTGGTTTCTCTGATCCGGTTCCTCTAATCAGGTTTCTCTGATCTGGTTCCTCTGATCTGGTTTCTCTGATCCGGTTCCTCTGATCCGGTTTCTCTGATCCGGTTTCTCTGATCTGGTTTCTCTGATCCGGTTCCTCTGATCCGGTTTCTCTGATCTGGTTTCTCTGATCTGGTTCCTCTGATCTCAGTTTCTCTGATCGGGTTCCTCTGAGTCCGGTTTCTCACACTCTGGTTTCTCTGATCTGGTTCCTCTGATCTGGTTTGTCTGATCTGGTTTCTCTGATCCGGTTCCTCTGATCTGGTTCCTCTGATCAGGTTCTCCTCTCTGATCCGGTTCCTCAGATCCGGTTTCTCTGATCTGGTTTCTCTGATCTGGTTCCTCTGATCTGGTTTCTCTGATCCGGTTCCTCTGATCCGGTTTCTCTGATCTGGTTTCTCTGATCTGGTTCCTCTGATCTGGTTTGTCTGATCTGGTTTCTCTGATCTGGTTTCTCTGATCCGGTTCCTCTGATCCGGTTTCTCTGATCTGGTTTCTCTGATCTGGTTCCTCTGATCTGGTTTCTCTGATCCGGTTCCTCTGATCCGGTTTCTCTGATCTGGTTTCTCTGATCTGGTTCCTCTGATCTGGTTTCTTTGATCCGGTTCCTCTTATCCGGTTTTCCTTTCTGAACGTTTCCACTCATTTTTCCGCCTCGTTTCTTCTTCTTTGTTTTTCCGTCTCTAACAGCCGAAGCGCCGATGATGAAGTTTCATCATGATGATGATGAAGTTTCCTCATCATCATCATGATGAAGGAACTTCATCATGTCCGCGGTCGTTTCTCAGAATAATGGCGGCGTGTTCTACAGGAGGAGCCGCGGGCGGCTTTTTATGTCCCATTACAGCAGAAATATGGCCGCCGTCTGATGAGGCTTTGTCTGGTTCTGCTGGTCTGGGAGGACCAGCTCCGACCTCCGAGCGGGACATTTTGATCACGGCTCAGCCACCGAAATAAAAACAGAAGAAGAAGATGATGGGGAGCGCGTGGAACGGCCTGAGGCGGGAAATCCGTCAGCGTTACGACTCTGCTGCACGTCCAGGACCTGATGGATTTCCCTCCTCATGAAGGCGGAGCTGGAAGTTCCCCGCAGTCTGTGGTTCAACGATCAGGAGGAAGAAGAAGAAGAAGAAGAAGAGCTGCTGTCCTCTCACTGACCTTCATGTAACTCCAGCCAGGAGCTTTTATGAGGAAACATCTGCAGAGTAAAATCAAATTAAATGAAATACACTTAATTAATCCCAGGAGGGAAATTCAGTGTTGTAGTACCGTCTCTCTTCTTCTGTCTAACAATATAACATCCAGCTTTCCTTCCAGACGTCTCAGGGTTAAAGTTAAAGGAGCCATATCATGAAAATGGACTTTCAGAGCTTTTCAGCATGTTACTGTTATTTCCTCACAAAAACCTTCATTTCAGTCGTGTTTTTCCTTCATCTGTGCATATGTGAGTGTATATATGAATATTCAGCTGGAGCTTCCTGAACATAACTGACTGACACCGGTATACTGCAACGAGGTGCACCAATCAGGAAGCACAAACACGCATGTGCAGCATCGTAGCCAGACGCCCTCTTTGTGGAACAGAAACTCTTAGAGAATCCGAACCTATACACACTCTCTGAGGAAGAAACTAACAGCTGCAGGAAGATTTCCTCAGAGACAAACAGCCATCAGCTAACAGACGTTTGATCCAGATTCAGGAGAAAAGATTTTATTGTTTTTTAGCTGTAGAGGACGGCATGCTGGGAAAAATGGGGTTGCGTTCAGCGTGGGAGTTTATTTGTTGTACTGGACGAATCGACTCCAGAAGTGGTTGGATTATAACTTCAGGAGCAAAAAAAAAAACCAACTTTGTGTGTGAACTTCACTCCTGACAACTTCATGAATGTCGGGCAGTAAAGTGTTTTTTTCTCTGGAATTACTCTGAAACCTGACGCAGTTCCTGCTATAAAAACGCCTCATGGACAGAGAACAATGCTAACTGTTAGCCTATGATTTGTTTGGTAATTTACTTACTTGTCAGGGTCTCTGTGGTACTTCTGTGGTACTTCTGTGGTACTTCTGTGGTACTGCGTGTACTTCAAACTCCATATCAGATCTGGGTGGAGCATACGGCTCCATAACAGGCTGCTCCGTTTTATCCCGCCGATCGGAGTCCGATCATCCATCAATGTTTACAGATAGCATCCATGTGAGCTGCCGGTGTTAAGAACAATTCTGTTACCTTCAGAATCAGTGTCTCTTCCGGGGCGACGTCATGAAATGGGCGTAAAACATGTTGTGATTGGTCGAGAGCTCCATGGATCAGGACAGTCAGACATCTTACTTCAGTGTTGGAAATTAGACGATAAAAAACTAATATTTACACCAGATTAGTTTCTATGGTAACGATGGAACATGTTTAACTTATAAATGCCTGTTTTTGACTTTTGGAACGTTTGAAAAGAAGATGCAGCTGCTTTACGATGTTTGTTTACATCTGGATCAGCTGAAGTAAATAAAAACAAAGATTTCCTGCAGATAAAGCAGCGTTTTCTGTTGCTGGAACGGCAGCTGCTGTTTCACCTGAAAGCTGCAGCTGCGTGTGCATGTTTACGCGTGTGCATGTCGGTGATGTCATGATGGCGGCCTCGGCCGTGTTTAGCAGGTAATTATGTGTGTGCGTGTGCACGCGTGTGCATGTCGGTGATGTCATGATGGCGGCCTCGGCCGTGTTTAGCAGGTAATTATGTGTGTGCGTGTGCACGCGTGTGCATGTCGGTGATGTCATGATGGCGGCCTCGGCCGTGTTTAGCAGGTAATTATGTGTGTGCGTGTGCACGCGTGTGCATGTCGGTGATGTCATGATGGCGGCCTCGGCCGTGTTTAGCAGGTAATTATGTGTGTGCGTGTGCACGCGTGTGCATGTCGGTGATGTCATGATGGCGGCCTCGGCCGTGTTCAGCGGTTAATTGCAGTCTGAGCTGCTAATGAATGACTGAAAGCATGACATCATCCTGCAGGTCACATGGTCTGTCTACGTGTGTGTTTACACACGTGTCGGTTTGCTGGTGACTCATCCTGATAAAAGATATCTCTCTGTTCACACATCCATCCATCATCCATCCATCATCCATCCATCATCCATCCATCTTTGATGATGTTGCACAGAAGCACCACAGAAGAAGACAGATCACCTGTACGTACCTGTACTGCAGTCATGGCTCTCTCACACCTGAGAACATGTTTGTCAGGAAGATTTCTTTGTGTGAAACATGTCACATGAATAAAAGTTTCCTAAAATCCAAACTGGAATCTGTTCAGACAGAAACAGACGTAGAATCCGGATCCGAGCAGCAGCCGTCATCAGGGAACGTTCACGGATGCAGACGGAAAAATGCAGCCGGAAAACGAGCTGGAAATGACGAGGAGGAGATTCCCACACCCTGATGTTCACACACACGCACGCACACATACACGCACACACACACACACACACACACACTCAAACGCACGCACACATACACACACACACACACTCAAACGCACGCACACATACACACACACACACACTCACTTAAACGCAAGCACACATTCACACACTCAACGCACGCACACATACACACACTCAAACGCACACACACATACACACACTCAAACGCACGCACACATTCACACACTCAAACGCACGCACACATACACACACTCAAACGCACGCACACATTCACACACTCAAACGCACGCACACATACACACACTCAAACGCACGCACACATACACACACTCAAACGCACACACACATACACACACTCAAACGCACACACACATACACACACTCAAACGCACGCACACATTCACACACTCAAACGCACGCACACATACACACACACTCAAACGCACGCACACATACACACACTCAAACGCACGCACACATTCACACACTCAAACGCACGCACACATTCACACACTCAAACGCAAGCACACATTCACACACTCAAACGCACACACACATTCACACACTCAAACGCAAGCACACATTCACACACTCAAACGCACGCACACATTCACACACTCAAACGCAAGCACACATTCACACACTCAAACGCACACACACATTCACACACTCAAACGCACACACACATTCACACACTCAAACGCACACACACATTCACACACTCAAACGCACACACACATTCACACACTCAAACGCACACACACATTCACACACTCAAACGCAAGCACACATTCACACACTCAAACGCACACACACATTCACACACTCAAACGCACACACACATTCACACACTCAAACGCACACACACATTCACACACTCAAACGCACACACACATTCACACACTCAAACGCACACACACATTCACACACTCAAACGCAAGCACACATTCACACACTCAAACGCACACACACATTCACACACTCAAACGCAAGCACACATTCACACACTCAAACGCAAGCACACATTCACACACTCAAACGCAAGCACACATTCACACACTCAAACGCACGCACACATACACACACACTCAAACGCACGCACACATACACACACTCAAACGCACGCACACATACACACACTCAAACGCACGCACACATACACACACTCAAACGCACGCACACATACACACACTCAAACGCACGCACACATACACACACTCAAACGCACGCACACATACACACACTCAAACGCACGCACACATACACACACTCAAACGCACGCACACATACACACACTCAAACGCACGCACACATTCACACACTCAAACGCACACACACATTCACACACTCAAACGCACACACACATTCACACACTCAAACGCACAC
>JALJCO010000150.1:40000-68696 GCA_023101725.1 Atherinomorus stipes
TCCTGGCTCAGTTTGGTCCTGGCTCAGTTTGGTCCTGGTTCAGTTTGGTCCTGGTTCAGTTGGGTTCAGTTTGGTCCTGGTTCAGTTTGGTCCTGGCTCAGTTTGGTCCTGGTTCAGTTTGGTCCTGGTTCAGTTTTGTCCTTGTTCAGTTTGATCCTGGTTTAGTTTGGCCCTGGTTCAGTAGGGTTCAGTTTTGGTTCTGGTTCAGTTTGATCCTGGTTCAGTTTGGTTTAGTTTGATCTTGGTTCAGTTTGGTCCTGGTTCACTTTGATCTTGGTTCAGTTTGGTCCTGGTTCAGTTTGATCTTGGTTCAGTTTGGTCCTGGTTCAGTTTGATCTTGGTTCAGTTTGGTCCTGGTTCAGTTTGATCTTGGTTCAGTTTGGTCCTGGTTCACTTTGATCTTGGTTCAGTTTGGTCATGGTTCAGTTTGGTCCTGGTTCAGTTGGGTTCAGTTTGATCTTGGTTCAGTTTGGTCCTGGTTCAGTTTGATCTTGGTTCAGATTGGTCCTGGTTCACTTTGATCTTGGTTCAGATTGGTCCTGGTTCACTTTGATCTTGGTTCAGTTTGGTCCTGGCTCAGTTTGGTCATGGTTCAGTTTGGTCCTGGTTCACTTTGATCTTGGTTCAGTATGGTCCTGGTTCAGTTGGGTTCTGGTGCAGTTGGGTTCAGTTTGGCCCTGGTTCAGTTGGGTTCAGTTTGGTCCTGGTTCAGTTGGGTTCAGTTTGATCTTGGTTCAGTTTGGTCCTGGTTCAGTTGGGTTCAGTTTGGTCCTGGTTCAGTTTGATCTTGGTTCAGTTTGGTTCTGGTTCAGTTGGGTTCAGTTTGGTCCTGGTTCAGTTTGATCTTGGTTCAGTTTGGTTCTGGTTCAGTTGGGTTCAGTTTGGTCCTGGTTCAGTTTGATCTTGGTTCAGTTTGGTCCTGGTTCAGTTGGGTTCAGTTTGATCTTGGTTCAGTTTGGTCCTGGCTCAGTTTTGGTCTTGGTTCAGTTGGGTTCAGTATGGTCCTGGCTCAGTTTGGTCTTGGTTCAGTTGGGTTCAGTTTGGTCCTGGTTCAGTAGGGTTCAGTTTTGGTCCTGGTTCAGTTTGATCCTGGTTCAGTTTGGTTCTGGTTCAGTTGGGTTCAGTTTGGTCCTGGTTCAGTTTGATCTTGGTTCAGTTTGGTCCTGGTTCAGTTTGGTCCTGGTTCAGTTTTGTCCTTGTTCAGTTTGATCCTGGTTCAGTTTGGCCCTGGTTCAGTAGGGTTCAGTTTTGGTTCTGGTTCAGTTTGATCCTGGTTCAGTTTGGTTCTGGTTCAGTTGGGTTCAGTTTGATCTTGGTTCAGTTTGGTCCTGGCTCAGTTTGGTCTTGGTTCAGTTGGGTTCAGTTTGGTCCTGGTTCAGTAGGGTTCAGTTTTGGTCCTGGTTCAGTTTGATCCTGGTTCAGTTTGGTTCTGGTTCAGTTGGGTTCAGTTTGGTCCTGGTTCAGTTTGATCTTGGTTCAGTTTGGTCCTGGTTCAGTTTGGTCCTGGTTCAGTTTGGTTCTGGTTCAGTTGGGTTCAGTTTGGTCCTGGTTCAGTTTGATCTTGGTTCAGTTTGGTCCTGGTTCAGTTGGGTTCAGTTTGATCTTGGTTCAGTTTGGTCCTGGCTCAGTTTGGTCTTGGTTCAGTTGGGTTCAGTTTGGTCCTGGTTCAGTAGGGTTCAGTTTTGGTCCTGGTTCAGTTTGATCCTGGTTCAGTTTGGTTCTGGTTCAGTTGGGTTCAGTTTGGTCCTGGTTCAGTTTGATCTTGGTTCAGTTTGGTCCTGGTTCAGTTTGGTCCTGGTTCAGTTTTGTCCTTGTTCAGTTTGATCCTGGTTCAGTTTGGCCCTGGTTCAGTAGGGTTCAGTTTTGGTTCTGGTTCAGTTTGATCCTGGTTCAGTTTGGTTCTGGTTCAGTTGGGTTCAGTTTGATCTTGGTTCAGTTTGGTCCTGGCTCAGTTTGGTCTTGGTTCAGTTGGGTTCAGTTTGGTCCTGGTTCAGTAGGGTTCAGTTTTGGTCCTGGTTCAGTTTGATCCTGGTTCAGTTTGGTTCTGGTTCAGTTGGGTTCAGTTTGGTCCTGGTTCAGTTTGATCTTGGTTCAGTTTGGTCCTGGTTCAGTTTGGTCCTGGTTCAGTTTTGTCCTTGTTCAGTTTGATCCTGGTTCAGTTTGGCCCTGGTTCAGTAGGGTTCAGTTTTGGTCCTGGTTCAGTTTGATCCTGGTTCAGTTTGGTTCTGGTTCAGTTGGGTTCAGTTTGGTCCTGGTTCAGTTTGGTCCTGGTTCAGTTTGATCTTGGTTCAGTTTGGTCCTGGTTCAGTTTGGTCCTGGTTCAGTTTTGTCCTTGTTCAGTTTGATCCTGGTTCAGTTTGGTTCTGGTTCAGTTGGGTTCAGTTTGGTCCTGGTTCAGTTTGGTCCTGGTTCAGTTTTGTCCTTGTTCAGTTTGATCCTGGTTCAGTTTGGCCCTGGTTCAGTAGGGTTCAGTTTTTGTTCTGGTTCAGTTTGATCCTGGTTCACTTTGGTTCTGGTTCAGTTGGGTTCAGTTTGATCTTGGTTCAGTTTGGTCCTGGCTCAGTTTGGTCTTGGTTCAGTTGGGTTCAGTTTGGTCCTGGTTCAGTAGGGTTCAGTTTTGGTCCTGGTTCAGTTTGATCCTGGTTCAGTTTGGTTCTGGTTCAGTTGGGTTCAGTTTGGTCCTGGTTCAGTTTGATCTTGGTTCAGTTTGGTCCTGGTTCAGTTTGGTCCTGGTTCAGTTTTGTCCTTGTTCAGTTTGATCCTGGTTCAGTTTGGCCCTGGTTCAGTAGGGTTCAGTTTTGGTCCTGGTTCAGTTTGATCCTGGTTCAGTTTGGTTCTGGTTCAGTTGGGTTCAGTTTGGTCCTGGTTCAGTTTGATCTTGGTTCAGTTTGGTCCTGGTTCAGTTTGGTCCTGGTTCAGTTTTGTCCTTGTTCAGTTTAAACCTGGTTCAGTTTGGCCCTGGTTCAGTAGGGTTCAGTTTTGGTCCTGGTTCAGTTTGATCCTGGTTCAGTTTGGTTCTGGTTCAGTTGGGTTCAGTTTGGTCCTGGTTCAGTTTGATCTTGGTTCAGTTTGGTCCTGGTTCAGTTTGGTCCTGGTTCAGTTTTGTCCTTGTTCAGTTTGATCCTGGTTCAGTTTGGCCCTGGTTCAGTAGGGTTCAGTTTTGGTTCTGGTTCAGTTTGATCCTGGTTCACTTTGGTTCACTTTGATCTTGGTTCAGTTTGGTCATGGTTCAGTTTGGTCATGGTTCAGTTTGATCCTGGTTCACTTTGGTTCACTTTGATCTTGGTTCAGTTTGGTCATGGTGCAGTTTGGTCATGGTTCAGTTTGGTCCTGGTTCAGTTGGGTTCAGTTTGGTCCTGGTTCAGTTGGGTTCAGTTTGGTCCTGGTTCAGTTGGGTTCAGTGTGGTCCTGGTTCAGTTGGGTTCAGTTTCGTCCTGGGTCAGTTTGGTCTGGGTTCAGTTTTGTCCTGGTTCAGTTTGGTCCTGGTTTTACTTTGGACCTGGTTCAGTTTAGTTCTGGTTCAGTTGGGTTCAGTGTGGTCCTGGTTCAGTTGGGTTCAGTTTGGTCCTGGTTTACTTTGGACCTGGTTCAGTTTAGTTCTGGTTCAGTTGGGTCCAGTTTGGTCCTGGTTCAGTTGGGTTTAGTTTTGGCCTGGTTAAGTTGGGTTCAGTTTGGTCCCGGTTGAGTTGGGTCCAGTTTGGTCCTGGTTCAGTTGGGTTCAGTTTTGGCCTGGTTCAGGTGGGTTCTGTTTGGTCCTGGTTCAGTTTGGTTCCATTTGGGCCTGGTTTATTTGGATTCTGTTTGGGCCTGGTTCAGTTGGGTTCAGTTTGGTCCTGGTTCAGTTTGATCTTGGTTCAGTTTGGTCCTGGTTCAGTTGGGTTCAGTTTGATCTTGGTTCAGTTTGGTCCTGGCTCAGTTTGGTCTTGGTTCAGTTGGGTTCAGTTTGGTCCTGGTTCAGTAGGGTTCAGTTTTGGTCCTGGTTCAGTTTGATCCTGGTTCAGTTTGTTTCTGGTTCAGTTGGGTTCAGTTTGGTCCTGGTTCAGTTTGATCTTGGTTCAGTTTGGTCCTGGTTCAGTTTGGTCCTGGTTCAGTTTTGTCCTTGTTCAGTTTTGTCCTTGTTCAGTTTGGCCCTGGTTCAGTAGGGTTCAGTTTTGGTTCTGGTTCAGTTTGATCCTGGTTCAGTTTGGTTCTGGTTCAGTTGGGTTCAGTTTGATCTTGGTTCAGTTTGGTCCTGGCTCAGTTTGGTCTTGGTTCAGTTGGGTTCAGTTTGGTCCTGGTTCAGTAGGGTTCAGTTTTGGTCCTGGTTCAGTTTGATCCTGGTTCAGTTTGGTTCTGGTTCAGTTGGGTTCAGTTTGGTCCTGGTTCAGTTTGATCTTGGTTCAGTTTGGTCCTGGTTCAGTTTGGTCCTGGTTCAGTTTTGTCCTTGTTCAGTTTGATCCTGGTACAGTTTGGCCCTGGTTCAGTAGGGTTCAGTTTTGGTCCTGGTTCAGTTTGATCCTGGTTCAGTTTGGTTCTGGTTCAGTTGGGTTCAGTTTGGTCCTGGTTCAGTTTGGTCCTGGTTCAGTTTGATCTTGGTTCAGTTTGGTCCTGGTTCAGTTTGGTCCTGGTTCAGTTTTGTCCTTGTTCAGTTTGATCCTGGTTCAGTTTGGTTCTGGTTCAGTTGGGTTCAGTTTGGTCCTGGTTCAGTTTGGTCCTGGTTCAGTTTGGTCCTGGTTCAGTTTTGTCCTTGTTCAGTTTGATCCTGGTTCAGTTTGGCCCTGGTTCAGTAGGGTTCAGTTTTTGTTCTGGTTCAGTTTGATCCTGGTTCACTTTGGTTCTGGTTCAGTTGGGTTCAGTTTGATCTTGGTTCAGTTTGGTCCTGGCTCAGTTTGGTCTTGGTTCAGTTGGGTTCAGTTTGGTCCTGGTTCAGTAGGGTTCAGTTTTGGTCCTGGTTCAGTTTGATCCTGGTTCAGTTTGGTTCTGGTTCAGTTGGGTTCAGTTTGGTCCTGGTTCAGTTTGATCTTGGTTCAGTTTGGTCCTGGTTCAGTTTGGTCCTGGTTCAGTTTTGTCCTTGTTCAGTTTGATCCTGGTTCAGTTTGGCCCTGGTTCAGTAGGGTTCAGTTTTGGTCCTGGTTCAGTTTGATCCTGGTTCAGTTTGGTTCTGGTTCAGTTGGGTTCAGTTTGGTCCTGGTTCAGTTTGATCTTGGTTCAGTTTGGTCCTGGTTCAGTTTGGTCCTGGTTCAGTTTTGTCCTTGTTCAGTTTAAACCTGGTTCAGTTTGGCCCTGGTTCAGTAGGGTTCAGTTTTGGTCCTGGTTCAGTTTGATCCTGGTTCAGTTTGGTTCTGGTTCAGTTGGGTTCAGTTTGGTCCTGGTTCAGTTTGATCTTGGTTCAGTTTGGTCCTGGTTCAGTTTGGTCCTGGTTCAGTTTTGTCCTTGTTCAGTTTGATCCTGGTTTAGTTTGGCCCTGGTTCAGTAGGGTTCAGTTTTGGTCCTGGTTCAGTTTGATCCTGGTTCAGTTTGGTTCTGGTTCAGTTGGGTTCAGTTTGATCTTGGTTCAGTTTGGTCCTGGCTCAGTTTGGTCTTGGTTCAGTTGGGTTCAGTTTGGTCCTGGTTCAGTAGGGTTCAGTTTTGGTCCTGGTTCAGTTTGATCCTGGTTCAGTTTGGTTCTGGTTCAGTTGGGTTCAGTTTGGTCCTGGTTCAGTTTGATCTTGGTTCAGTTTGGTCCTGGTTCAGTTTGGTCCTGGTTCAGTTTTGTCCTTGTTCAGTTTGATCCTGGTACAGTTTGGCTCTGGTTCAGTAGGGTTCAGTTTTGGTCCTGGTTCAGTTTGATCCTGGTTCAGTTTGGTTCTGGTTCAGTTGGGTTCAGTTTGGTCCTGGTTCAGTTTGGTCCTGGTTCAGTTTGATCTTGGTTCAGTTTGGTCCTGGTTCAGTTTGGTCCTGGTTCAGTTTTGTCCTTGTTCAGTTTGATCCTGGTTCAGTTTGGTTCTGGTTCAGTTGGGTTCAGTTTGGTCCTGGTTCAGTTTGGTCCTGGTTCAGTTTGGTCCTGGTTCAGTTTTGTCCTTGTTCAGTTTGATCCTGGTTCAGTTTGGCCCTGGTTCAGTAGGGTTCAGTTTTTGTTCTGGTTCAGTTTGATCCTGGTTCACTTTGGTTCTGGTTCAGTTGGGTTCAGTTTGATCTTGGTTCAGTTTGGTCCTGGCTCAGTTTGGTCTTGGTTCAGTTGGGTTCAGTTTGGTCCTGGTTCAGTAGGGTTCAGTTTTGGTCCTGGTTCAGTTTGATCCTGGTTCAGTTTGGTTCTGGTTCAGTTGGGTTCAGTTTGGTCCTGGTTCAGTTTGATCTTGGTTCAGTTTGGTCCTGGTTCAGTTTGGTCCTGGTTCAGTTTTGTCCTTGTTCAGTTTGATCCTGGTTCAGTTTGGCCCTGGTTCAGTAGGGTTCAGTTTTGGTCCTGGTTCAGTTTGATCCTGGTTCAGTTTGGTTCTGGTTCAGTTGGGTTCAGTTTGGTCCTGGTTCAGTTTGATCTTGGTTCAGTTTGGTCCTGGTTCAGTTTGGTCCTGGTTCAGTTTTGTCCTTGTTCAGTTTAAACCTGGTTCAGTTTGGCCCTGGTTCAGTAGGGTTCAGTTTTGGTCCTGGTTCAGTTTGATCCTGGTTCAGTTTGATCCTGGTTCAGTTTGGTTCTGGTTCAGTTGGGTTCAGTTTGGTCCTGGTTCAGTTTGATCTTGGTTCAGTTTGGTCCTGGTTCAGTTTGGTCCTGGTTCAGTTTTGTCCTTGTTCAGTTTGATCCTGGTTCAGTTTGGCCCTGGTTCAGTAGGGTTCAGTTTTGGTTCTGGTTCAGTTTGATCCTGGTTCACTTTGGTTCACTTTGATCTTGGTTCAGTTTGGTCATGGTTCAGTTTGGTCATGGTTCAGTTTGATCCTGGTTCACTTTGGTTCACTTTGATCTTGGTTCAGTTTGGTCATGGTGCAGTTTGGTCATGGTTCAGTTTGGTCCTGGTTCAGTTGGGTTCAGTTTGGTCCTGGTTCAGTTGGGTTCAGTTTGGTCCTGGTTCAGTTGGGTTCAGTGTGGTCCTGGTTCAGTTGGGTTCAGTTTCGTCCTGGGTCAGTTTGGTCTGGGTTCAGTTTTGTCCTGGTTCAGTTTGGTCCTGGTTTACTTTGGACCTGGTTCAGTTTAGTTCTGGTTCAGTTGGGTTCAGTGTGGTCCTGGTTCAGTTGGGTTCAGTTTGGTCCTGGTTTACTTTGGACCTGGTTCAGTTTAGTTCTGGTTCAGTTGGGTCCAGTTTGGTCCTGGTTCAGTTGGGTTCAGTTTTGGCCTGGTTAAGTTGGGTTCAGTTTGGTCCCGGTTGAGTTGGGTCCAGTTTGGTCCTGGTTCAGTTGGGTTCAGTTTTGGCCTGGTTCAGGTGGGTTCTGTTTGGTCCTGGTTCAGTTTGGTTCCATTTGGGCCTGGTTTATTTGGATTCTGTTTGGGCGTGGTTCAGTTAGGTTCCGTTTGGTTCTGGTTCAGTTGGGTTCCATTTTGGGCATGGTTCAGTTGGAATTAGTTTGGACCTTGTTCAGTTTGGTTCTGGTTCAGTTGGTTCCAGTTTCTTTTGGGTTCAGTTTGGTTCCGGTTCAGTTGGGTCCAGTTTGGTCCTGGTTAGATTGGTTCTGGTTCAGTTGGGTCCAGTTTGGTCTGGGTTCAGTTTGGTTCCGGTTCAGTTGGGTCCCGTTTTTTCCCTGGTTCTGTTGGGTCCAGTTTGGTCCGGGATCAGTTTGGTCCTGGTTCTGTGTGGTTCTGGTTGTGGATCAGATGGAAAACGTTTGTCTTTTCTTTTTTTTTTATAAATAAATATGAGATGCGTAATCGTGATAATTAGTGATAAACAACAGTTATTATAATTCATGTTTCCTTCAGAAGTATTTTTCTGCTTAAACTGTATTTAACAGAATTAGGGGGAAATGATGTAAAAACTAATTTGGTTATTACATCTTATTTTATTGATTTATTTTGTAAAAGCTTTTTGTTTACTTAATTTTAAAACTTTTATTTTACTGTATAATTTAATATTTAATCAGATCGAACTGAATAGAATAGAAATGAAAGAATGATGTCAGCATGTGTGTGTGGTTTGTTTTCAGCAGATCGTCTGAATTATTCTCCTCACACTCGTCTCCTCCAGGATTCATTACAGTTATAAATAATTCAGGGTCTGGGGCTGTGGGGCCCCCTGTGTCTGTCATACAAACACACACTGTTTATGAACAGCCGTTACTCTGCCTAACACACACGTGTGTTAGAAATACATACATGTAGATGCACACACGCCCCCGAGGATGAAGCCTGTTTCACTCAGAGCCACACACACGCGCACACATGCACGCACACACACACGCGCACACATGCACGCACGCACACATGCACGCACGCACACGCGCACACATGCACGCACACACACACGCGCACACATGCACACGCAAACACACACGCGCACGCACACACACACTCGCACCCCTGCATGCACTTACACACACACGCGCGCACACATGCACACACACGCGCACACATGCACACGCACACACGCGCACACATGCACACGCAAACACACACGCGCACGCACACACACACGGGCGCACATGCACGCACGCACACACATACACACGCGCACACATGCACACGCACACCAACACGCGCACACATACACACGCGCACACACACACACGCACATACACGCGCGCACGCATGCACGCACACACACGCACACATGCACACACACACGCCACACGCATGCACGCACGCACACACACACACTCGTGGGTGTTCGCAGCGACCGGCTGAGTAAATTTCTCCGTCTGGAATCCTGACAGATGTTTCATGGAGGATATCTGGTAGAGGTGGTGAGGAGGAGGAGGAGGAGGAGGCGGGGGCTGCCCTCCTCCAGATCTCCTCTCTGCTGTTCCTCCTCCTCCTCGTTCGTCTCAGACGGAAACTTGTGGAACTTTTCTGTCAGCAGATTTAACAGATCATGAAGTTTGGTCTCATCTGTTGTTGTTGTTGTTGTTGTTGTTGGTCTAATCTGTTGTTGTTGTTGTTGTTGGTCTCATCTGTTGTTGTTGTTGTTGTTGTTGTTCAGGCTCACGAGCGTTCTGAGAGCGAGGAGGTGACCTTCGTCACACAGCTGGTGAAGAAGCTGATGATCATCATCGCCCGGCCGGCGCGTCTGCTGGAGTGTCTGGTGAGACAGAGATGAAACTTTATTTAAAATTTATTCATTTACAATGTTTCCAGTCCAGTTCTGGTACCGGACCGGTTCCAGAGGATCTGAACTCTGACCCGTAAGTCCTTCAGGATCAAAGTCTCCCTCCTGCAGGATGAAGCAGAGCAACAGAGGACTTAGTGGAGAACCGGTTTAAACTGGATCTTCAGGATCTTCATCATCTGGTCCTGGTTCTTTAGTTTCATGTGAAACCAGCAAAGACCTGAACCAGGATTCTAGTAACAAAGAGAATCCCAAAGACCTGATGGGGTCCCAGATCCTCCCCAGAACCTGGACCTCAGCAGGTCTGATGGAGGGACGGATCCTCCCCAGAACCTGGACCTCTACAGGTCTGATGGAGGGACGGATCCTCCCCAGAACCTGGACCTCAGCAGGTCTGATGGAGGGACGGATCCTCCCCAGAACCTGGACCTCAGCAGGTCTGATGGAGGGACGGATCCTCCCCAGAACCTGGACCTGAACAGGTCTGATGGAGGGACGGATCCTCCCCAGAACCTGGACCTGAACAGGTCTGATGGAGGGACGGATCCTCCCCAGAACCTGGACCTCTACAGGTCTGATGGATCCCTCCCCCAGAACCTGGACCTCAACAGGTCTGATGAAGGGACGGATCCTCCCCAGAACCTGGACCTCAGCAGGTCTGATGGAGGGACAGATCCTCCCCAGAACCTGGACCTCTACAGGTCTGATAGAGGGACAGATCCTCCCCAGAACCTGGACCTCTACAGGTCTGATAGAGGGACGGATCCTCCCCAGAACCTGGACCTCTACAGGTCCGATGGAGGGACGGATCCCTCCCCAGAACCTGGACCTTTACAGGTCTGATGGAGGGACGGATCCTCCCCAGAACCTGGACCTCTACAGGTCTGATGGAGGGACGGATCCTCCCCAGAACCCGGACCTCTACGGGTCTGACGGATCCTCCCCAGAACCTGGACCTCAGCAGGTCTGATGGAGGGACGGATCCTCCCCAGAACCTGGACCTCAGCAGGTCTGATGGAGGGACGGATCCTCCCCAGAACCTGGACCTCTACAGGTCTGACGGATCCTCCCCAGAACCTGGA
Source organism: Atherinomorus stipes (assembly GCA_023101725.1). Classification (NCBI taxonomy): domain Eukaryota; kingdom Metazoa; phylum Chordata; class Actinopteri; order Atheriniformes; family Atherinidae; genus Atherinomorus; species Atherinomorus stipes. Next base: position 50,289 of record JALJCO010000150.1, read on the forward strand.
CCTCAACAGGTCTGATGGAGGGGACGGATCCTCCCCAGAACCTGGACCTCTACAGGTCTGATGGAGGGACGGATCCTCCCCAGAACCTGGACCTGAACAGGTCTGATGGAGGGACGGATCCTCCCCAGAACCTGGACCTGAACAGGTCTGATGGAGGGACGGATCCTCCCCAGAACCTGGACCTCTGCAGGTCTGATGGAGGGACGGATCCTCCCCAGAACCTGGACCTGAACAGGTCTGATGGAGGGACGGATCCTCCCCAGAACCTGGACCTCTACAGGTCTGATGGAGGGGACGGATCCTCCCCAGAACCTGGACCTCAGCAGGTCTGATGGAGGGACGGATCCTCCCCAGAACCTGGACCTGAACAGGTCTGATGGAGGGACGGGTCCTCCCCAGAACCTGGACCTCAGCAGGTCTGATGGAGGGACGGATCCTCCCCCAGAACCTGGACCTGAACAGGTCTGATGGAGGGACGGATCCTCCCCAGAACCTGGACCTCTGCAGGTCTGAAACGAGTGAAAGGGAAGACAGACGGCTTCTGTAAGACGGTTCAAATCTGATGAAGACTGAACCAGTTTACCAGAACTGGACCATCAGGTTCTGGCTCAGATTCGGGACTTCCATCTGTGTTTGAACGTGTTTTCATGTTGGAACGACGTAAACGTGACCTCCTCATCCGCAGGAGTTCGATCCGGAGGAGTTTTACCACCTGCTGGAGGCAGCTGAGGGTCACGCGAAGGAGGGCCAGGGCATCAAGTCCGACATCCCGCGCTACATCATCAGCCAGCTGGGTCTCACCAGAGACCCTCTGGAAGGTAAACCCGCCACAGTCCAGGTCAGAGTCCGCTCCTGCTCCTGCAGCCGGGTCACCACGGTGCGTCTGATTTCAGAAATGACCCAGCTGAGCAGCTACGACAGCGGGAACCCGGAGACCCCGGAGACCGACGACTCCGTAGACGTGAGTACGCCGCCACAGGACGGCGAGGCCGGAGACGTCTCCGCGCTCTGACAGAACCGCTGCTGTGTTTCAGAGTCGAGGCCCTGCCGCACCGGCTGCACCCCCACAGACCAAAACCAAAACCCCCCGAGAGGAAGACTTCGAGAACATAAAGCTGATCAGTAACGGAGCCTACGGGTACGGTGGGGAACGTGTTCCGTCATCCGGAACGCCGTCAGGCTGCAGATTCACTCTCTCTCCTCTCCCGCAGCGCCGTTTACCTCGTACGCCACAAGGAAACCCGGCAGCGGTTCGCCATGAAGAAGATCAACAAGCAGAACCTGATCCTGAGGAACCAGATCCAGCAGGCCTTCGTGGAGCGGGACATCCTGACCTTCGCGGAGAACCCGTTTGTTGTCTCCATGTTCTGTTCCTTTGAGACCAGGAGGCACCTGTGCATGGTGATGGAGTACGTGGAGGGTAAGCCGACGTCTCGTTAGCATTAGCCGTTAGCATTAGCCGTGCGGTGGTCTCATGCTATGATGGCGCTGTGCAGGCGGAGACTGCGCCACTTTGCTGAAAAACATCGGAGCTCTGCCCGTCGACATGGCTCGCATGTACTTCGCCGAGACCGTCCTCGCCTTGGAGTACCTTCATAACTACGGCATCGTCCACAGAGACCTGAAACCGGACAAGTAAGACACGAACGCACTCCCCAGATTTAACGAAGAGTCGCCTCGTCCTCTTCATCAGGTCCACCTTCTAGAACAGGATCAGACCCCCGTCTTAGTTCCAGGTGTCATAAATCCTAAAATGTGGAAACATTCCTCAGAGATCTTGCCTCATTTTAACTTGAAAGCATCACACAGATTCATGATGAGAATCTCCCGTTCCACCTCATCATGATGAGAATCTCCCGTTCCAACTCATCATGATGAGAATCTCCCGTTCCAACTCATCGTGATGAGAATCTCCTGTTCCACCTCATCATGATGAGAATCTCCCGTTCCAACTCATCATGATGAGAATCTCCCGTTCCAACTCATTGTGATGAGAATCTCCCGTTCCACCTCATCGTGATGAGAATCTCCCGTTCCAACTCATTGTGATGAGAATCTCCCGTTCCAACTCATCGTGATGAGAATCTCCCGTTCTACCTCATCATGATGAGAATCTCCCGTTCCACCTCATCACGATGAGAATCTCCCATTCTACCTCATCGTGATGAGAATCTCCCGTTTCACCTCATCACGATGAGAATCTCCCGTTCCACCTCATCGTGATGAGAATCTCCCGTTCCACCTCATCACGATGAGAATCTCCCATTCTACCTCATCGTGATGAGAATCTCCCGTTTCACCTCATCACGATGAGAATCTCCCGTTCCACCTCATCGTGATGAGAATCTCCCGTTCCACCTCATCACGATGAGAATCTCCCGTTCCACCTCATCGTGATGAGAATCTCCCGTTCCACCTCATCACGATGAGAATCTCCCGTTCCACCTCATCGTGATGAGAATCTCCCGTTCCACCTCATCGTGATGAGAATCTCCCGTTCCACCTCATCGTGATGAGAATCTCCCGTTCCACCTCATCGTAATGAGAATCTCCCGTTCCACCTCATCACGATGAGAATCTCCCGTTCCACCTCATCACGATGAGAATCTCCCGTTCCACCTCATCGTGATGAGAATCTCTCAGTTCCACCTCATCATGATGAGAATCTCTCGTTCCACCTCATCACGATGAGAATCTCCCGTTCCACCTCATCGTGATGAGAATCTCCAGTTCCACCTCATCGTGATGAGAATCTCTCGTTCCACCCCATCGTGATGAGAATCTCCCGTTCCACCTTATCGTGATGAGAATCTCCCGTTCCGCCTCATCGTGATGAGAATCTCCCGTTCCACCTCATCGTGATGAGAATCTCCCGTTCCACCTTATCGTGATGAGAATCTCCCGTTCCACCCTCATCGTGATGAGAATCTCCCGTTCCACCTCATCATGATGAGAATCTCCCGTTCCACCTCATCGTGATGAGAATCTCCCGTTCCACCTCATCGTGATGAGAATCTCCCGTTCCACCTCATCGTGATGAGAATCTCCCGTTTCACCTCATCGTGATGAGAATCTCCCGTTCCGCCTAATCGTGATGAGAATCTCCCGTTCCACCTCATCGTGATGAGAATCTCCCGTTCCACCTCATCGTGATGAGAATCTCCCGTTCCACCTCATCGTGATGAGAATCTCCCGTTCCACCTCATCCTGATGAGAATCTCCCGTTCCACCTCATCATGATGAGAATCTCCCGTTTCACCTCATCGTGATGAGAATCTCCCGTTCCACCTCATCGTGATGAGAATCTCCCGTTCCACCTCATCGTGATGAGAATCTCCCGTTCCACCTCATCGTGATGAGAATCTCCCGTTCCAACTCTTTGTGATGAGAATCTCCCGTTCCACCTCATCATGATGAGAATCTCCCGTTCCACCTTATCGTGATGAGAATCTCCCGTTCCACCTTATCGTGATGAGAATCTCCCGTTCCACCTCATCGTGATGAGAATCTCCCGTTCCAACTCTTTGTGATGAGAATCTCCCGTTCCACCTCATCGTGATGAGAATCTCCCGTTCCACCTTATCGTGATGAGAATCTCCCGTTCCACCTTATCGTGATGAGAATCTCCCGTTCCACCTTATCGTGATGAGAATCTCCCGTTCCACCTTATCGTGATGAGAATCTCCCGTTCCACCTCATCGTGATGAGAATCTCCCGTTCCAACTCTTTGTGATGAGAATCTCCCGTTCCACCTTATCGTGATGAGAATCTCCCGTTCCACCTCATCACGATGAGAATCTCCCGTTCCACCTCATCGTGATGAGAATCTCCCGTTCCACCTCATCGTGATGAGAATCTCTGGTTCCACCTCATCGTGATGAGAATCTCTGGTTCCACCTCATCGTGATGAGAATCTCTGGTTCCACCTCATCGTGATGAGAATCTCTGGTTCCACCTCATCGTGATGAGAATCTCCCGTTCCACCTCATCGCGATGAGAATCTCCCGTTCCACCTCATCGCGATGAGAATCTCCCGTTCCACCTCATCGCGATGAGAATCTCCCGTTCCACCTCATCGTGATGAGAATCTCCCGTTCCACCTCATCGCGATGAGAATCTCCCGTTCCACCTCATCGCGATGAGAATCTCCCGTTCCTCCTCATCGTGATGAGAATCTCCCGTTCCACCTCATCGTGATGAGAATCTCCCGTTCCACCTCATCGCGATGAGAATCTCCCGTTCCACCTCATCGCGATGAGAATCTCCCGTTCCACCTCATCGCGATGAGAATCTCCCGTTCCACCTCATCGCGATGAGAATCTCCCGTTCCACCTCATCGCGATGAGAATCTCCCGTTCCACCTCATCGTGATGAGAATCTCCCGTTCCACCTCATCGTGATGAGAATCTCCCGTTCCACCTCATCGTGATGAGAATCTCCCGTTCCACCTCATCATGATGAGAATCTCCCGTTCCAACTCATCGTGATGAGAATCTCCCGTTCCACCTCATCGTGATGAGAATCTCCCGTTCCACCTCATCGTGATGAGAATCTCCCGTTCCACCTCATCGTGATGAGAATCTCCCGTTCCACCTCATCGTGATGAGAATCTCCCGTTCCACCTCATCGTGATGAGAATCTCCCGTTCCACCTCATCGTGATGAGAATCTCCCGTTCCAACTCATCATGATGAGAATCTCCCGTTCCACCTCATCGTGATGAGAATCTCCCGTTCCACCTCATCGTGATGAGAATCTCCCGTTCCAACTCTTTGTGATGAGAATCTCCCGTTCCACCTCATCGTGATGAGAATCTCCCGTTCCACCTTATCGTGATGAGAATCTCCCGTTCCACCTTATTGTGATGAGAATCTCCCGTTCCACCTTATCGTGATGAGAATCTCCCGTTCCACCTTATCGTGATGAGAATCTCCCGTTCCACCTCATCGTGATGAGAATCTCCCGTTCCAACTCTTTGTGATGAGAATCTCCCGTTCCACCTTATCGTGATGAGAATCTCCCGTTCCACCTCATCACGATGAGAATCTCCCGTTCCACCTCATCGTGATGAGAATCTCCCGTTCCACCTCATCGTGATGAGAATCTCTGGTTCCACCTCATCGTGATGAGAATCTCTGGTTCCACCTCATCGTGATGAGAATCTCTGGTTCCACCTCATCGTGATGAGAATCTCTGGTTCCACCTCATCGTGATGAGAATCTCCCGTTCCACCTCATCGCGATGAGAATCTCCCGTTCCACCTCATCGCGATGAGAATCTCCCGTTCCACCTCATCGCGATGAGAATCTCCCGTTCCACCTCATCGTGATGAGAATCTCCCGTTCCACCTCATCGCGATGAGAATCTCCCGTTCCACCTCATCGCGATGAGAATCTCCCGTTCCTCCTCATCGTGATGAGAATCTCCCGTTCCACCTCATCGTGATGAGAATCTCCCGTTCCACCTCATCGCGATGAGAATCTCCCGTTCCACCTCATCGCGATGAGAATCTCCCGTTCCACCTCATCGCGATGAGAATCTCCCGTTCCACCTCATCGCGATGAGAATCTCCCGTTCCACCTCATCGCGATGAGAATCTCCCGTTCCACCTCATCGTGATGAGAATCTCCCGTTCCACCTCATCGTGATGAGAATCTCCCGTTCCACCTCATCGTGATGAGAATCTCCCGTTCCACCTCATCATGATGAGAATCTCCCGTTCCAACTCATCATGATGAGAATCTCCCGTTCCACCTCATCGTGATGAGAATCTCCCGTTCCACCTCATCGTGATGAGAATCTCCCGTTCCACCTCATCGTGATGAGAATCTCCCGTTCCACCTCATCGTGATGAGAATCTCCCGTTCCACCTCATCGTGATGAGAATCTCCCGTTCCACCTCATCGTGATGAGAATCTCCCGTTCCACCGCATTCTGATGCTGCCGTGTTATTGGCTGGTTAGATATCGTGTTCACATATTGGTATAACAGGTGGAGCTGATGAAGAGGATGGTGGGTGATCTATGAAATGATGTCATTGTAACTGACATCATGGACGTTTGTCCTCCTCCAGTCTCCTCATCACGTCCCTGGGACACATCAAGCTGACGGACTTCGGTCTGTCCAAGATTGGCCTGATGAGTCTGACCACCAACCTGTACGAAGGACACATAGAGAAGGACACCAGGGAGTTCTTGGACAAGCAGGTACGTAGACCTGAACCTGATCTCTGACGTGGACCTGATCCCTGACGTGAACCTGATCCCTGACGTGGTCTGGTGACCCCTGATCTCTGGTCTGGTGTCTCTGACGTGACCCCTGATCTCTGGTCTGGTGTTTCTGACGTGGTCCGGTGACCCCTGATCTCTGGTCTGGTGTCTCTGACGTGGTCTGGTGACCCCTGATCTCTGGTCTGGTGTCTCTGACGTGGTCCGGTGACCCCTGATCTCTGGTCTGGTGTCTGACGTGGTCTGGTGACCCCTGATCTCTGGTCTGGTGTCTCTGACGCGGTCTGGTGACCCCTGATCTCTGGTCTGGTGTCTCTGACGTGACCCCTGATCTCTGGTCTGGTGTCTCTGACGTGGTCTGGTGACCCCTGATCTCTGGTCTGGTGTCTCTGACGTGACCCCTGATCTCTGGTCTGGTGTCTCTGACGTGGTCCGGTGACCCCTGATCCCTGGTCTGGTGTCTCTGACGTGACCCCTGATCTCTGGTCTGGTGTCTCTGACGTGGTCTGTGACCCCTGATCTCTGGTCTGGTGTCTCTGACGTGGTCTGGTGACCCCTGATCTCTGGTCTGGTGTCTCTGACGTGGTCCGGTGACCCCTGATCTCTGGTCTGGTGTCTCTGATGTGGTCCGGTGACCCCTGATTTCTGGTCTTTTGTCTCTGACGTGGTCCGGTGACCCCTGATCTCTGGTCTGGTGTCTCTGACGTGACCCCTGATCTCTGGTCTTTTGTCTCTGACGTGGTCCGGTGACCCCTGATCTCTGGTCTGGTGTCTCTGACGTGACCCCTGATCTCTGGTCTGGTGTCTGACGTGGTCTGGTGACCCCTGATCTCTGGTCTGGTGTCTTTGACGTGGTCTGTGACCCCTGATCTCTGGTCTGGTGTCTGACGTGGTCTGATGACCCCTGATCTCTGGTCTGGTGTCTCTGACGTGGTCTGTGACCCCTGATCTCTGGTCTGGTGTCTCTGACATGACCCCTGATCTCTGGTCTGGTGTCTCTGACGTTGTCTGTGACCCCTGATCTCTGGTCTGGTGTCTCTGACGCGGTCTGGTGACCCCTGATCTCTGGTCTGGTGTCTGACGTGGTCTGTGACCCCTGATCTCTGGTCTGGTGTCTCTGACGTGGTCTGTGACCCCTGATCTCTGGTCTGGTGTCTCTGACATGACCCCTGATCTCTGGTCTGGTGTCTCTGACGTTGTCTGTGACCCCTGATCTCTGGTCTGGTGTCTCTGACGCGGTCTGGTGACCCCTGATCTCTGGTCTGGTGTCTCTGACGTGGTCCGGTGACCCCTGATCTCTGGTCTGGTGTCTCTGACGTGGTCCGGTGACCCCTGATCTCTGGTCTGGTGTCTCTGACGTGTCCCCTGATCTCTGGTCTGGTGTCTCTGACGTGTCCCCTGATCTCTGGTCTGGTGTCTCTGACGTGGTCTGGTGACCCCTGATCTCTGGTCTGGTGTCTTTGACGTGGTCTGTGACCCCTGATCTCTGGTCTGGTGTCTTTGACGTGGTCTGTGACCCCTGATCTCTGGTCTGGTGTCTTTGACGTGGTCTGTGACCCCTGATCTCTGGTCTGGTGTCTCTGACATGACCCCTGATCTCTGGTCTGGTGTCTTTGACGTGGTCTGTGACCCCTGATCAGGGCTGTACAGTGCGAGCGTTTTACTCGCATATGCGCCTAAAAATATATTGGTGCGAGTACCAGAAAAGAAATGGGAGCACGCCTGCGAGTATAGATTTCATCTCTCTAATTAACACTTTGCTCCTAAATAAGTCAGGATTGTTTTAAAGTGGAAATGAAACTGCAAACCAAACTAAATTTATTAATTTGCCAGTAGAAAAATACATGAAAAATATGAGCAAAGAAGAGAAAAACGTAGCGACGTTTTTATGGTCAGGACGCCGCCATGCGGCAGCTTTGAAGTCACCGCGTTGCTCCAGCTCCACATTGAACCATCGGCATCACCAGCTACACAACAACTAACAACCGTAACACAATTTAGAAGATGGACATAATGAAAGGTGAAGCTGGAAGACCAGTCCAGCATCCAGATCCTGATGCAGATGCTTTCCAGTCCGTAGGCCGCGTGACTAGAGAGGAAGCCGGGCTGATCTGTAGGAGGGGGGGCTGCACCTGTAGGAGCGGCTTCATCCAGGCTGCAGGATGGTGAGGGAGAGTGCCACGTTTGGTATAACGGGACCTGCCGCTGATTACGGGGAGTCCCGGATAGAAACAGCTGACGGTCATGTCAGAGAAACCTGCAGCAGAGCTGTTCCAATCATCGGACTGTAGCGAAGGGATTTATGAGTGATGCCGATTGAGGTGTTTCCAATAAGAGGCTTAAAGAGGAACGGAGCTGGTGAATTACGCAGTGATGTTTGTAAGGACCGATACCGCAGATACCGATACCGGAAAACGGAGCTCCGCTGGTGACATTAAAACCACTCAGAGCAGCTTCAGGCTTTCCTCTGCGGGCCTCTAGTTTACCAGACTCCAAGTCTTCAGATCATTTTCCTCATTTTCTCTATAAAATGTTCACACATGATCAGGAGTCAGAGGTTTCCTCTTCAGAGCCAAACCAACCAAACCGGTGACGTCAAAGCTTAGCTTTGCAAGCGTCTTTGTGGGCTTTAAATAATAATGATAATAAATAATCATGATTATTATTATCATCACCATCATCATTATATTAATAATAATACATCTGGGAGATTTTCTGATTGAAGGTGATGTTTGGTTACAGCTGTAATCTAAACCATTAGACGTCTCTGTTACATCGTTAGCGTGGCTCGTCCAGCTTTTCTTCCATGTAGTGAAACCAATAATGATTCTCTGGGTTTTTATGAGAACGTCTGCAGTCATGAAAACAGATATGGGGGTCACAACATGGCAACTTCTCTCCACATTGCTGTGTAACAAAGATTAAATGAAGAGGTTACCTGCTGCTGACAGTTAAGTATCTGCAGAAGAAGAATCAGGGAGCAGGTGTTATCGCCCCCTACAGTCACAGGTTTTCATGGGTCACAGGTTTTGCTGTAACACCGGTTTGGTGCCCTTTTTAACAACAATGCATAATGCAAAATCAACATCCATACTAAAGCCCACCTGACCCAGACCAACCCCACCCAGACCAAATCCTGCTGTGGACCGCTGGATGGACACAGCCAAGTGTGCCAACAAAAAAACTGTAGGACCGGGAAGTTCTCTGTATTTAAAACTGTTTGTTTCTTGGTGTAATGTATCATTTGGCCTATTGCCTGTGCGAAGGTTATTATTATTAATATTTAAATGTGCTATTTAAGAAAATTCATAGTGCTCCTAAATTTTTTTCTGTGCTCCTAAATTTTTTCATTTGGGAGCACTAGTGCTCCTAGTGAAAAAGCAAAGCGTACAGCCCTGCTGATCTCTGGTCTGGTGTCTCTGACGTGGTCCGGTGACCCCTGATCCCTGGTCTGGTGTCTCTGACGTGACCCCTGATCTCTGGTCTGGTGTCCCCGACGTGGTCTGGTGTCCCCTGATCTCTGGTCTGGTCTGTCCCGTGTCCTCTGCAGGTGTGTGGGACCCCTGAGTACATCGCCCCGGAGGTGATCCTGCGGCAGGGCTACGGGAAGCCGGTGGACTGGTGGGCCATGGGAGTCATCCTGTACCAGTTCCTGGTGGGCTGTGCTCCGTTCTTCGGGGACACCACAGAGGAGCTGTTTGGTCAGGTGATCAGTGGTGAGTCGCTCTCCTCCAATCAGACGGCTTGAAGCTTTTTATCTTGTTTCTAGGAAGATTTGGTCCCCATGTGGAGGAGTTCTCCTCCTCATCCATCCATCCATCCATTCATCCATCCATCCATCCATCCATCCATCCATCCATCCATCCATCCATCCATCCATCCATCCATCCATCCATCCTTCTGTTCACACATCCATCCATCCATCCATCCATCCATCCATCCATCCATCCAAACTTCTGTTCAAACATCCATCAATCTTCCTATTTACTCCCTCAGATTTGGGAGCGGGACTGGGACCAGTATAAACCGGTATAAACCAGATTAGGAGAACTGGGACCAGTATAAACTGGTATAAACCAGACTGGGAGAACTGGGACCAGTATAAACCGGTATGAACCAGACTGGGAGAACTGGGACCAGTAAAAATCGGTATAAACCAGACTGGGAGCGCTGGGACCAGTATAAACCGGTATAAACCAGATTAGGAGAACTGGGACCAGTATAAACCGGTATAAACCAGACTGGGAGAACTGGGACCAGTATAAACCGGTATAAACCAGATTAGGAGAACTGGGACCAGTATAAACCGGTATAAACCAGACTGGGAGAACTGGGACCAGTATAAACCGGTATAAACCAGACTGGGAGAACTGGGACCAATATAAACCGGTATAAACCAGACTGGGAGAACTGGGACCAGTATAAACCGGTATAAACCAGACTGGGAGAACTGGGACCAGTATAAACCGGTATAAACCAGACTGGGAGCGCTGGGACCAGTATAAACCGGTATAAACCAGATTAGGAGAACTGGGACCAGTATAAACCGATATAAACCAGACTGGGAGAACTGGGACCAGTATAAACCGGTATAAACCAGACTGGGAGAACTGGGACTAGTATAAACCAGACTGGGAGAACTGGGACCAGTATAAACCGGTATAAACCAGACTGGGAGAACTGGGACCAGTATAAACCGGTATAAACCAGACTGGGAGAACTGGGACTAGTATAAACCAGACTGGGAGAACTGGGACCAGTATAAACCGGTATAAACCAGACTGGGAGAACTGGGACTAGTATAAACCAGACTGGGAGAACTGGGACCAGTATAAACCGGTATAAACCAGACTGGGAGAACTGGGACTAGTATAAACCAGACTGGGAGAACTGGGACCAGTATAAACCGGTATAAACCAGACTGGGAGAACTGGGACTAGTATAAACCAGACTGGGAGCGCTGGGACCAGTATAAACCGGTATGAACCAGACTGGGAGAACTGGGACCAGTATAAACCGGTATGAACCAGACTGGGAGAACTGGGACCAGTATAAACCGGTATAAACCAGACTGGGAGAACTGGGACCAGTATAAACCGGTATGAACCAGACTGGGAGAACTGGGACCAGTATAAACCGGTATAAACCAGACTGGGAGAACTGGGACCAGTATAAACCAGACTGGGAGCGCTGGGGCCAGTATAAACCGGTATGAACCAGACTGGGAGAACTGGGACCAGTATAAACCGGTATGAACCAGACTGGGAGAACTGGGACCAGTATAAACCAGACTGGGAGCGCTGGGGCCAGTATAAACCGGTATGAACCAGACTGGGAGAACTGGGACCAGTATAAACCGGTATGAACCAGACTGGGAGAACTGGGACCAGTATAAACCGGTATAAACCAGACTGGGAGAACTGGGACCAGTATAAACCAGACTGGGAGCGCTGGGGCCAGTATAAACCGGTATGAACCAGACTGGGAGAACTGGGACCAGTATAAACCGGTATGAACCAGACTGGGAGAACTGGGACCAGTATAAACCAGACTGGGAGCGCTGGGGCCAGTATAAACCGGTATGAACCAGACTGGGAGAACTGGGACCAGTATAAACCGGTATGAACCAGACTGGGAGAACTGGGACCAGTATAAACCGGTATAAACCAGACTGGGAGAACTGGGACCAGTATAAACCGGTATGAACCAGACTGGGAGAACTGGGACCAGTATAAACCGGTATAAACCAGACTGGGAGAACTGGGACCAGTATAAACCAGACTGGGAGCGCTGGGGCCAGTATAAACCGGTATGAACCAGACTGGGAGAACTGGGACCAGTATAAACCGGTATGAACCAGACTGGGAGAACTGGGACCAGTATAAACCAGACTGGGAGCGCTGGGGCCAGTATAAACCGGTATGAACCAGACTGGGAGAACTGGGACCAGTATAAACCGGTATGAACCAGACTGGGAGAACTGGGACCAGTATAAACCGGTATAAACCAGACTGGGAGAACTGGGACCAGTATAAACCAGACTGGGAGCGCTGGGGCCAGTATAAACCGGTATGAACCAGACTGGGAGAACTGGGACCAGTATAAACCGGTATGAACCAGACTGGGAGAACTGGGACCAGTATAAACCAGACTGGGAGCGCTGGGGCCAGTATAAACCGGTATGAACCAGACTGGGAGAACTGGGACCAGTATAAACCGGTATGAACCAGACTGGGAGAACTGGGACCAGTATAAACCGGTATAAACCAGACTGGGAGAACTGGGACCAGTATAAACCAGACTGGGAGCGCTGGGACCAGTATAAACCGGTATAAACCAGACTGGGAGAACTGGGACCAGTATAAACCGGTATAAACCAGACTGGGAGAACTGGGACCAGTATAAACCAGACTGGGAGCGCTGGGGCCAGTATAAACCGGTATGAACCAGACTGGGAGAACTGGGACCAGTATAAACCGGTATGAACCAGACTGGGAGAACTGGGACCAGTATAAACCAGTATAATCCTTGTGTGTGTTGTCCTAGACGAGATCGTGTGGCCGGAGGAGGACGAAGCTCTGCCTCTGGAGGCTCAGGACCTGATCTCCAAGCTGCTCCGGCAGAACCCTCTGGAGAGACTCGGCACAGGTGAGGAGACCAGGACCAGGACCTGGACCTGGACCAGGACCTGGACCTGGACCAGGCGGTCCGGTTTCTGTACGTTTGCTTTCCATGTTCTCAGTTCTCCAGCGACGGCGCCGAGCAGAACGCCGAGTTTCTGCTGGAGGAACTCTGACGTTTTTATAAGGATGCAAATCACCGCTGATGCGTTCATACGTTTCCTCTGATCTTTGAAAAAACTCTTACAGTATATTTCTGTTTTATCTGGAGAAGTTTTCATTTATTTCAGGGGATTTTTACTCTCAGTTATTAATTTTATTCTATTTCTTTTACAGATGTTTTGATTATTTCCTCCGTTTCATCTGCAAAAAAACACTTATTTTATTTTATCTATTTTTTTATTTCCTGTTTCATTTTATTTTCATGTATTTTATTCATATTATTTTCATTTATTTAATTGTAATATTTTTCTTTTATTACATTTTATTGGATCATTTAAATTTTCTCTTTATATTTTATTTAATTTTATTGTAATTGAGTTTATCTGTGGGTGATTGCTCGGAGGTTTAGTCAGTTTTCTGGGATAAACTGGGTTCCTGGACCTCAGGACTCAGTGATCTGGTCCCTCTGGTCCCTCAGGTGGAGCCTACGAGGTGAAGCAGCATCCGTTCTTCACGGACCTGGACTGGAACAGCCTGCTGAGACAGAAGGCCGAGTTCATCCCCCAGCTGGAGTCCGAGGACGACACCAGCTACTTCGACAGTAAGTCCAGGACCTCCTCCAGACTGGATCTGAGGACGGTCTCGGTCTGACCCGTCTTTCTGTGGCAGCTCGCTCGGACCGGTACCACCACGTGGACTCGGAGGAGGAAGACGACACCGTGGACGACGACCACGTGGAGATCAGACAGTTCTCGTCCTGCTCGCCTCGCTTCAGCAAGGTCGGCATAAAACCGTCCTTTCTTGGTCTCTGCTGGTTCTGGACCGGGTCGTGAGGTCTCCTGGGACTGACGTGGTCCACGTTCTCTGCAGGTCTACAGCAGCATGGAGCGCCTGTCTCTGCACGAGGAGAAGAGGACTCCTCCCCCCACCAAACGCAGCCTCAGCGAGGAGGGGGGGGACCGTGTGGACAGCCTGAGCGGACTCAAGTCCAGAGACCGGTCCTGGCTGGTGGGGTCTCCAGAGATGTGAGTGTCCTCCAGATCTGGACTCTGTCCTGGTCGCGGTAACAGCTGCTGACAGCGTTGTCCTCCGTCCTCCCCGCAGCCTGCGGAAGCGCCTGTCGGTGTCCGAGTCCTCCCACACGGAGAGCGACTCCAGCCCCCCGCTGACGGTGCGGAGGCGCTGCTGCTCCGCCATCATCGAGATGCCGCGCTTCGCCATCTCCTCCGAGGAGGAGGGGGGCCAAGGTGAGACGTCTGACAGGTGGACGCGCCGCCGTCGGAGACGCGGGACTCGGTTTCATCCCCGACTGTCGCTGGTCTTTCAGGTGGCAGCCGGAAGAGTCCCGGCCTGCTGGGGCCGGGAGCCGTCAGGGGCCCCCGCTGTGAGGAGCTGCCGCTCGCCATCCCAGAGCTCCCAGTGGAGAGGGAGCTGAAGCTGGACGAGTCCCCCACCACTCCCAGTTCCACCTGCAGCCAGCTGAGCAAGGCCACGCTCACACGTCAGTCGCCTTTCTGTCATCAGCCGTGATGCCGAACGTCTGACCTCGGAATGCTCGATATCTGTTTTTTTTTTACTGATATTGTCCAGCTCTCAATTACCGATATCAACCAACATCAATCTATGCAACCAGACATGTGGCGAATTATAACATCTGACCTCGGAATGCTCGATATCTGTATTTTTACAGATATCCAAAATACTGATATTGTCCAGCTCTCTATTACCGATATCAACCAACATCAATCTATGCAACCAGACGTGACTAATTATAACATCTGAACTAGGGATGCTCAATATCTGCTTTTTTTAAAAAAAATTTTTACCGATATCCAAAATACTGATATTGTCCAGCTCTCTATTACCGATATCAACCAACATCAATCTATGCAACCAGACATGTGGCAAATTATAAAGTCTGAACTAGGAATGCTCGATATCTGTTTTTTTTTTAACCAATATCCAAAATACTGATATTGTCCAGCTCTCTATTACCGATATCAACCAACATCAATCTATGCAACCAGACATGTGGCAAATTATAAAGTCTGAACTAGGAATGCTCGATATCTGTTTTTTTTTTAACCAATATCCAAAATACTGATATTGTCCAGCCCTCAATTACCGATATCAACCGACACCAATCTATGCAACCAGACATATGGCTTATTATAACGTCTGATCGAGGGATGCTCCATATCTGTTTTTTTGGGGTTTTTTTTAACCGATATCCAAAATACGGATATTGTCCAGCTCTCTATTACCGATATCAACCAACATCAATCTATGCAACCAGACGTGGCTAATTATGACGTCTGAACTAGGGATGCTCAATGTCTGCTTTTTTTTTAACCGAGATCCAAAATACCGATATTGTCCAGCTCTCTATTACCGATATCAACCAACATCAATCTATGCAACCAGACATGTGGCAAATTATAAAGTCTGAACTAGGAATGCTCGATATCTGTTTTTTTTTTTAACCAATATCCAAAATACTGATATTGTCCAGCTCTCTATTACCGATATCAACCAACATCAATCTATGCAACCAGACATGTGGCAAATTATAAAGTCTGAACTAGGAATGCTCGATATCTGTTTTTTTTTTTAACCAATATCCAAAATACTGATATTGTCCAGCCCTCAATTACCGATATCAACCGACACCAATCTATGCAACCAGACATATGGCTTATTATAACGTCTGATCGAGGGATGCTCCATATCTGTTTTTTTGGGGTTTTTTTTAACCGATATCCAAAATACGGATATTGTCCAGCTCTCTATTACCGATATCAACCAACATCAATCTATGCAACCAGACGTGGCTAATTATGACGTCTGAACTAGGGATGCTCAATGTCTGCTTTTTTTTAACCGAGATCCAAAATACCGATATTGTCCAGCTCTCAATTTCTGATATCAACCAACATCAATCTATGCCAACAAAATCTATTACCAATATCATCCATTATCACATTTAATGTCGATATCAACCGGTAATATCGGACATCGGTTGTAATTTCATTTTTAAAAAATAACTTTAACTGCACACGCGTATGAGTCCGATGCTTTTTAGTTTACCAACAAAATCTCTTACAGATATTTTCCATTATCACATTTAATGTCGATATCAGCCGGTAATATCGCACATCGTTTGTAATTTCATTTTTAAAAAATAACTTTAACTGCACACACGTATGAGTCCGATGCTTTTTAGTTTACCAACAAAATCTATTACCGATATTTTCCATTATCACATTTAATGTCGATATCAGCCGGTAATATCGCACATCGTTTGTAATTTCATTTTTAAAAAATAACTTTAACTGCACACACGTATGAGTCCGATGCTTTTTAGTTTACCAACAAAATCTATTACCGATATTTTCCATTATCACATTTAATGTCGATATCAGCCGGTAATATCGGACATCGTTTGTAATTTCATTTTTAAAAAATAACTTTAACTGCACACACGTATGAGTCCGATGCTTTTTAGTTTACCAACAAAATCTATCACCGATATTTTCCATTATCACATTTAATGTCGATATCAGCCGGCAATATCGGACATCGTTTGTAATTTCATTTTTAAAAAATAACTTTAACTGCACACGCGTATGAGTCCGATGCTTTTAAGTTTACCAACAAAATCTATTACCGATATTTTCCATTATCACATTTTAATGCCAATATCAGCTGGCGATATCGGCCATCTCTCCTCTGAACGGTGTGTTAAAGTCTGTGTTGTCCTCCATCTTGGTTTCTGCTGGCAGCGGGCAGCTCGGGCGACGCGTGCGAACGAGCGAACGGCGGAGGAACCAAAGCCGTCGCCGAGGGCGACGCTGCGTCGGCTCCGAAGGCCATCAGCGACCTGGCGGCCCGCCGCGCTCGCCATCGCCTGCTGTCCGGAGACGGGGACAAACACGCAGCGGCGAGCTCCAGGCCGCTCAACAAGGTCATCAAGTCGGCGTCGGCCACCACGCTGTCGCTGATGATCCCGGCAGGTCCGTCTCCGTCCACAGCAGGTGGGACGCGTCACCGTTGCCATGGTGCTCAGTGTCTCCCCTCCCTGTCTGCTCGTAGACCACCACGGAGCCTCCCCATTGGCCAGCCCCATGTCTCCCCACTCGCTGTCGTCCAACCCGTCGTCCCGGGACTCGTCTCCGAGCCGCGACCTTTCTCCGGCCGTGAGCGGCGTCAAGCCGGCCATCGTCATCCACCGAGCGGGGAAGAAGTACGGCTTCACCCTCAGAGCCATCCGGGTCTACATGGGGGACTCGGACATCTACACCGTGCACCACATGGTCTGGGTGAGTACCCCCCCCCCTCCCCCTCTCCTCTTCCTCCTGTTCTTCATCTCTGTGTTTGTCCTCAGCATGTGGAGGAGGGGGGGCCGGCGCATGAGGCGGGCCTCAGGCAGGGCGACCTCATCACCCACGTCAACGGCGAGCCGGTCCACGGTCTGGTCCACACGGAGGTGGTGGAGCTCATACTGAAGGTACCTGCACACACAGAGAGATGGCGGGATTAGCGGGATTAGTCTGACGCAGATTACAGACATCCGGGTCTGAGGTCAGAGCCCGGATCTATAATCTGGGTCTGAAGTCAGAAGTCTGGGCCTGTAGCGTGTAATCTGGGTCAGTAATCTGTAATCCGAGTCTGTAGTCTGTAATCTGGGTCTGAAGTCAGAAGTCTGGGCCTGTAGCGTGTAATCTGGGTCAGTAATCTGTAATCCGAGTCTGTAGTCTGTAATCTGGGTCTGAAGTCAGAGGTCTGGGCCTATAGCGTGTAATCTGGGTCAGTAATCTGTAATCCGAGTCTGTAGTCTGTAATCTGGGTCTGAAGTCAGAAGTCTGGGCCTATAGCGTGTAATCTGGGTCAGTAATCTGTAATCCGAGTCTGTAGTCTGTAATCTGGGTCTGAAGTCAGAGGTCTGGGCCTATAGCGTGTAATCTGGGTCAGTAATCTGTAATCCGAGTCTGTAGTCTGTAATCTGGGTCTGAAGTCAGAGGTCTGGGCCTGTAGTCTGTAATCTGGGTCAGTAATCTGTAATCCGAGTCTGTAGTCTGTAATCTGGGTCTGAAGTCAGAAGTCTGGGCCTGTAGCGTGTAATCTGGGTCAGTAATCTGTAATCCGAGTCTGTAGTCTGTAATCTGGGTCTGAAGTCAGAAGTCTGGGCCTATAGCGTGTAATCTGGGTCAGTAATCTGTAATCCGAGTCTGATGTCTGTAATCTGGGTCTGAAGTCAGAAGTCTGGGCCTGTAGCGTGTAATCTGGGTCAGTAATCTGTAAATTCGACTCTGTAGTCTGTAATCTGAAATGTTAGTTTGTTGTCTGTAATCTGGGTCTGTAATCTGAAATGTGGGTCTGTAGTCTGTAATCTGGGTCTGT
>JALJCO010000153.1:0-13413 GCA_023101725.1 Atherinomorus stipes
CCCACCCTCCACCTGGACGTGGCAGAACAGGCATCTCTATCAAGCCAGTGGTTCCCCCGCAATGCAGCTAGCCATGACCCCTGAATCAGTAGACTGATGCAAGTTATCTTTTCCTCTGTCCCTGTCTGGGTCAGGCCCGGATATGACCGGCTTCGACATGTCAGTCTGCCAAGCCTGCTCGACGCAGAAACAGCTTGATGATGGATTTCAGATGTAGACTATTGATCGTACGATGAGATTGAATCCAAGCTTATATCTGACCAATCATAAGATCATTTTACGATCAGATGTGCGCTCATCTCCATGCTTGTTTGATAAATGAGAGCCAATTACTTTTTTCCATGTAAAATGTCGTCTTAGCAACAAATGTCACTCGGCTGGCAGAGACCAATTGACATGAGAGCATCACACAGATGCTGCATCCATGATGAGAATCTCCCGTTCCACCACATCTGAAACTTGCTCTATTGGACTGACATCTAGTGACTGTGGAATTGGTGCACTGGAATTCAGATGCATAGTGCACACTGTGTACTTTTATGTAGTGCACACTATCGTCTTTAAATGCTGACCCGAATAGAGCACTGCACTTATCGGTAGTGACATACTAGCATTGCCCACTAACGTGTGCTAACTCAAGCCTGTCACGTCACATCAAGTTGACTAGGGGAAGCAGTGGCGGTGAACAGCAGCAGAGCACTGCCACTGATTTGTGGTGCTGCAGCAACTCTGTTCACGCTGTCAGAGATCCATCCATAAACTGTGCAGCTAGTGTGGTGGGGCCAAAGTAGTTCACTGCATGGACTTGTTTGTAAATTTAGACCGCGTGCATTTTTTAAATTTGAGTTGGGTTTTAACCCCCTCTGGAGGCCCCATGCAACATATCTGTTAATTGCTAACTAGAAGCTGGTGTGGGCCCTTTGTCCAGGTGCTTTGAAATGGCTGAGTGACTGGGAAGAGGTGTGTTGTGGGCTAGTTGACAGGAGCATCGCTGTGAAGAGGCTTGGAGAGGTGGCTGCCAGGAGCTGAGGGCCTGGGGGGGCGGCCACCAGGAGCCCCCATCAACAGCTATCAGTAGTCAGGACCAACGGGCACAATGAACAAGATCAAGGCTGGTGATTGCTGGAAGCTCAAGATCTTCAGGAGTAGGCCGAGATCCGGAGGGACACCTGCATAAGACGGGATGCATAGCCGCAGAGCAGTCACCAGAAGCAGCAGACGAGTGGATGTCCACGCCTTGATTACTCCGACATGGGCCGTGGGAACCTCTGGCTACCCAGGATTGTGTGTATAATCTCTGAGCAAATTATATTCACCAATTTGGGACGGCAGCTGGTTGTGGAGCCGGGCGAGAGAGACTAGGAGGTGTTGAGGGACAGAGGATTGTTGTGGGTTTTTTTTGTTGTTTGTTTTTTTACTTTTTGCAGGCCACTGGTTATGGGACTGGATGGATAACAGAGAGCCAAAGAAGATAAAGTGACCTGATCACATGGATTAAAGGGCCGTTCCTCCACAAGATATTTTCTAAGGACTCAGGTTTTAAAGATCTTCCACTGAAAACCAGTTTAACTTGCTCCTTCTGAAATATGGAGGGTCACCCGTAGTTACATACACATGCTGCGCTTGCTAGTGGTGCGTCACCTCCACTGCCTGCGTTTCCTCTTCATAGAAACAATACAGAGAAGGGAGCAAATCAGGAAAAGCCTTTTGCTTCGACGTCAGATCGAAAATGCCGTTGCCCACGTGGGTTTATACCCACACCCATGGAAAAGGCAGGTAACCCTCCCTCCGCACTAGAAGTAAAGAGCGCGATTGTAGCTGCGGAGTTGAGAAGCTAAATAGCTAACTGTTTGCTAGCATGGCAGAACAAACTCTTTCGTGTGCTCTGTTACACAAACAGAGCGGAGGGAGGAGCTTCCTTCATACACTCATGGGAGGAGCCAATCAGACGGAAATTCATGAGAAGGACCCGGAAAAGCCTGTCGTTGGACCACAAGCCTCTCTTCTAGCATACAAATACAGCTGGAAACAAAGCAACCAGAAGTTGTTTTTTTTTTTTTTAAACAGAAACGATGCGTAATGCATTCAATAATAATGGAGAACACAGCAATATTAATGAAATGACAGTGGAAGTAAATCTTTAAAATAAACTGTAACATACTGACAATGATGGCCTTGACTCTGCTCACTCTGTTTTTTAAATCCCTTTGGGCTTTTAGAGCCCTAGGTTAGGCTTGGTGGCAATTGTTGGTGAGGTAAGGTGTTGTCTTAATACACTACACTGGGAGTGACAAGACAGGAAACCCAGATATTTCTTTCTATGGATAGCAAATAAGAACTTCAGAGATGCTTTAGGAATCAGGAGAGCTTATCAGATGCCTACTGCATATGTGCAGTGTTGGGTGAGTTTCAATGCAATTCCAAGTTAGGAGAGCTAGCTTTAGTTCTTGCTTACTGGGTTTGATATACTTTTTTTTTTGTTTTTACAGAAAAAGTTATAAGCGTGAATCCGATCAGACGCTTACTGTAACAAATGTGTTTATCAGAAGATCTAATTGCTCGTGTTAGCCGCTGCTTACATTAAGTTGATCACCCAAAAAAAGAGATTTTTCCATTGAATCGTGTCAGTTCTCGGGGATTAAAATGATTAATATCCATAAGCTTACTTTAGCTCTACTACAGTGCATTCTGCTCCGAGTTCACTATGACAGCGGGAGTACAGTGGGATGCGCAGGTGATGTCACCATCTGCAACCTAAAGATTATTAATCTGACACACAACCGTGTACATGAGGGTTAGCAGTCCTGATTACACGTGTACAAAAATGATTGTAAACTGCCTACACTCTGTCTCCCAGCCTCGAGTCCACTTGGTTCAGCTAAAAGCCAGCAATGCCCCCACCTAGCAGACTCAAGAGCCAGAAAAGCACAAGCGGACCCTAAACTGTTTAGAAGCTGCACCGGTTCGACATAGAGAGAGGCATGCCGGAAGAAAGGCACTCTTTCCCTGTATTAGCCGAGTACGAATTGGCTAACGAGTTAGCTTGCGGCAAATAATTAGCCTTTAAAAATGAGAAGAAGATAACTTCCAGTCGAGCTTTGAACTGTTCCTGTTCATAAAGAAGAGGATAGAGGGGAGGAGGATGCATCTTTGAAAGCAGATGGAGGAGATCTGATGACCGGAGACGTCCTGTTTTAACTGAGCAGCAGCTGTTTGTCCATACAGTAGCTGTATGACCGATCTGATGAAGCAACAATGGTTGAAAAAAGACTTTTCCTGCGGCAATGACTGCAGTTCCATGTGTTGGGAGTCTCAACAGCTCCAGGAAACTGAAGCTGTAGACAGGGGAGACTTGCAGAGGGCTCCGGGCTGGTAAACGGTAAGTCTGACCTGCTGCTTTACCCTCTTCAAAATAAATTCTGAATCTGTAGGAAATGTAAATAAACCAATGCTGTAAAAACACAATTTTAACCATTAACTGGCAATATAATTCAAAGACTGAGTCGTTACTGTTTGTCTGTAAAACTGGAAAAGGAACTTAAAACCTGCAATGAAACAATTGACTTCAGTGTTAAATGAGCTGAGAACATTCTCTGGCAGAAGTCATGTCCGGTTTCGGATAACAGCACCGCAGTCTGGTCAGATGCTGAAATGCAGCAATGCTTCCTAATAGGTCATTGAAGCAGGCACGCTTGTTTCTGTCACATAAGCCCTGTTTCCGCCAGCGGGTCTGGGTCGGGCTGGATCGGTCCACGTTTTTTTTGTGTCTCCACAGCTAAAAGCTGGGACGGGTACCCTTATATCTGACCCAACCCAGCCTACTTTTTCGGTACCCCTTTGGTAGGGGTACTGATCTAACCGATCCAGACCAAAGAGGTGGAGCTAATACACAGCAATCCGTTGATTCATTGAAAAATCTGTCACTTCCCGCGTGACCCGGCGTAAAAACAAAGCAGAGGTGACTCCTTTTGTTTCTGTCACGTGTGGTGCTGTGTTTTGCTTAAACGGCATTGCATGGCGATTATGTCACGCGATCACATAGCAGCGCTGTCCAGCTAATTCTCCGCCTCCAGAGTAAGGGT
This sequence comes from Atherinomorus stipes, assembly GCA_023101725.1. NCBI lineage: Eukaryota > Metazoa > Chordata > Actinopteri > Atheriniformes > Atherinidae > Atherinomorus > Atherinomorus stipes. The sequence continues at coordinate 4,083 of JALJCO010000153.1, forward strand.
ACAGTATGCTGTGGGGACGCAGCGTGAAATCAACACATCCGTACCCACCTGATCCGGCCTGGCCTGAGCCGAGCCGACCCAGACCCGGGGGTGGAAGTGGGGCTATAGATCATCCTGAGGAATGTTTTGGTCTACAAAACATGGCAAGAAATGTCAAACGTTTCATCAGGACTTTAAAACTCTTCTGGTGACAAAAAAAAAAAAAAAGAATTTGAACAGTGAACATAAAAATTAAATGCTCTCAAACTATACAATAAAATGACTGAAAATTAACAATACATACAACTATATACATTAAACCCATTACACTAAACACATTACAGATTTGCAACATACTCCTGCAACTTTGTTTTATGTGTGGACATGCATGTGTCCCCTTAAACTTCCTTGCCACCGGAATGTTTTACCACAAACATCACAGAAAAATGGTTTCTCTCCTGTGTGGATTCTCATGTGTTGGTTTAAGTGTGTCTTTCGACTAAATTTTTGTCCACATTCATCACAGCTGAATGGTTTGTCTCCTGTGTGGATTCTCATGTGTCGGTTTAAGCTTGTCTTTACACTAAATCTTTGTCCACATTCATCACAGCTGAATGGTTTTTCTCCTGTGTGGACTCTCATGTGTTTGTTCAAGTTTGCCTTTTGACTAAATCTCTGTGCACATTCATCACAGCTGAATGGTTTGTCTCCTGTGTGGATTCTCCTGTGTTGGTTTAAGCTTGTCTTTTGACTAAATCTTTGTCCACATTCATCACAGCTGAATGGTTTGTCTCCTGTGTGGATTCTCATGTGTTGGTTTAAGCTTGTCTTTTGACTAAATCTTTGTCCACATTCATCACAGCTGAATGGTTTGTCTCCTGTGTGGATTCTCATGTGTTGGTTTAAGCTTGTCTTTTGACTAAATCTCTGTCCACATTCATCACAGCTAAATGGTTTGTCTCCTGTGTGGATTCTCACATGCTGGTTTAAGCCTGTCTTTACACTAAATCTTTGTCCACATTCATCACAGCTGAATGGTTTGTCTCCTGTGTGGATTCTCATGTGTCGGTTTAAGTGTGTCTTTCGAATAAATCTTTGTCCACATTCCACACAATCCATTGTGGCCACAGTTCTTCTGGTTTCTCTTTTATCCAGAGAGGTTCTGGGTCCTTCTTGTCCAGACGTCTGCAGGGAAAACTGAAATAAAGCAGAAAAAATTCCCACCTCTCAGAACTTCTTTAAAGTCACACTTGTAAAATGTCTGCATGCACAATACAACCAGGTTAAAGTGGGCTGGAGTTCTACCACCTCAGTCAAAAAAATCATTTAATTCAGACTGGCAGTAGTACCACACAGATCATTTTCACATGCACAGTCTGCATGGCTTTCTTACAATCACCAAGATGCTTAACAAATAAAAGCGAATGTATGTATATGTTGGCTTGTATTATAATGTTTAACTTTGTCATGTTTACTATATATTTTTGCTCTTGGACCACCCTCAAAAATGAGATTTTTCATCTCAAGGGGCTATCCAATAAATTTAAAAATGCCAAAATTTAATATCTTTTAAAGACTTTCCCAAAAAAATGTAAAGACCTCGTTGCCTCTTCAAGCTGCAATCAGCAACACATCTTTAACATACAGAATTAAGATAAGCTGGGAAGGATAAAACTTGAAATATTTTTTTAAAACCAAAAGGTAATGTTTACTGAAATATACCTTAGGTCATGACCAGCGACACACTTACTTTTCCAGCTACTCACAAGAACAATTTTGTGAAAGCAAGAACAGCAGTTAAAATTCACTACATTTTCCTTACTTCATTTGCCAGGGCTTAAAGCAAATTAAAATCCTGAGCCTGAACTTTTTCGGACGAGTGGGCTTGTTTAAAGCGAGTTTATTCACATTTACATCGGAGAATTTGGCCAAAAATAGAGGCGATTTTTTGTGACTAGGGTCTCAATCGTGACGTAATAGCACTTTCTTGCTGCTAGATGCGTATATAATTTTCTGCAAGCGGTATGTCTTTTTCTTTTTTTTTTTTTTTGCAAGTCCAAGTCATGTCTCCAGTGTTATGGCTGAGGTCCACGTTGCAAGTCTCTTTCAGCTGTAATCAGTAATCCATCATGTCATACCTGGTGTCTGCTCTGCTTAGAAGACTGAATTATAATATCCAAGGAATTTAAACTCCACACTCACCCGTTATCTACCAGTATTTTGTAACAGCACTGATCTTTAGTTTAACTGGCCAATATTTTGTCTCTTGGACAGTTTCTTTGCTTTACCATATTTGGAAAACTTGTAGATGAACATGGGAATTTATTCAGTCTATAAATATGCTCTTAACTTATCCAAGAGTTTTTAATGTGTATAAAAATCCACCTGGACCTGCAGAGATGCTCTAAACTAGCATTTTTTTCTGAATGTGGAGAGGAGGCAAAGCTGCACCTTACTGTAGGATCACCACCTGCAGGATTTAGATGTTTCCCTGCTGCAACATCTGATCCACATGACAGTTTCTTATCAAGTTCTGCAGAAGCCTCTTATGACCCGCTGATAGTTTGACTCAGTCATATTACAGTTGGTAAACATGTAAAACCTGCAGGACAGATGTGCACAGCTGGTTATTCCTCCACTAGTGCATGAGGAAAATCTTCTTTTTAGGCTTTATGCGAGCAGCGTACAGCAAGTCTTATTATATTCTTTTTTAAAACTGAAAAACTTCTTATTATTTTAATTAATTTAGACCCTCTGCCAGCAGTTTTAATAACTATTCCTTGCATTCCTAAACGAGCAACAGCTGTTCTTTCTAATAAGCGGACCCAGTAAACTGCGATGTTTCCAGTGGATCTGATCCCAGTTTAACGTCACCACGACAGTCCCAGTTTATGGAAACTGTCCATTAAACATCTCATTCTTCTCCTGAACACATTCAGGAATCTTCTGATGGAGTTACATAACTTTAGTACGAACTAAAGATACCAACAAGCTCACGTTTATGCCACTACGGCGCTAAGCTAGCTGCTAACATGGCTGCTAATATCAAGCTTTCATATTACAGTAACTCACCTTTTCAGGTGTGTTTACGGTGGGTGTGGAGGATGCAGTGTCTCGAACTTGATACCGCAGACGATGCAGCTGCTGCTCTCATGTTTGTCGCTTTTATTCAGTTTTTAATGTCCAGAATTACAGTGATGCGGCAGCACCAGACGTGCTCACGTGCTGCTGTTGTTTATGTGTGTGCGGGGGCGCGTGTCTGTGTGACGTCTCGGGAGATGACAGCTGACAACACGGACAGGAGGCGCGGGATCAGACAGAGATTGTGACGAAATTAATATGTTTTTTTTTTTTTTTTCAAAAGAAAAAGAAAAGAAAGAAAGAAAACCGCTGCTCACGAGTCTGAAACTGTCCAAGTCCAGACTGTGAGTCTCTGGAAAAGCGACTATGTGGCTCCTTCAGTTTATTGCACAAACTGTCTCTAACTAGTTCTTCCATCTTCGCCCAGCGCCGGTTATTTTCAAGTCCTTTATCGGTCAGGACGGCGGCATAAACTCAGGCTCCACGATATGATGTTTATAGCTGATGTTTGCAAGCAGCCGTTCACTGCCGCTGCAGCTGGATCTGGACCATCATCCAACCAGCTGCTCCACTTGCGATTGAGTAGAAATGCGCTCCAATGAGCGCCAAAATACTTGATCTTACTTGTAGATTAATATGACCATTTATAGTGTGGGATTGTACACATCTTTTTTTTTTACCACGTACTTGACTATATCAAGTTCTTACTGTGGACTTTTTTTCTTTTTTCCCCCCTTGCCGCCACACGCCGGAAATCCGGCACGGTGCCGGAAAACTTTAAGCCCTGATTTGCTCTTCATTCCACCGGCTTTTTAGTTTGCAAGTCTGTGTGGGATGCTGCTCAAGGTATTGTATAAGATGTTTATTTCCATAGTTTTTGCAATATTCAATAAAACTGGATTCACTACCACATCGCTGATTAATTAAAAGCTTTAAATATACAAATGTTACAGATTTATAATATAAATAAAATTAACCCTTAATTAATCCTATTGTCAAACAAGTTTTTTTTTTTTTATCAATTAGCACTGCTATGTGCAGAAAACACATCAACAGGACTTAAAGCAAATTAAAATCCTGAGCCTGAACTTTTTAAGACGAGTGGGTTTGTTTAAAGAGAGTTTATTTGCATTTACATTGGAGAATTTGGCCAAAAATAGAGGCTATTTTTTGTGACTAGGGTCTAAATCGTGGCGTAATAACCCTTTCTTGCTGCTCGATGCGTATATCATTTTCAGCAAGCACTATGTCTTTCTTTTTTTTTTTTTTTTTCGAGGTCTAAGTCATGTCTCCAGTTTTATAGCTGAAGTCCACGTTGCGAGTCTCTTTCAGCTGTAATCAGTAATCTATCATGTCATGCCTCGTGTCTGCTCTGCTTAGAAGACCGCATCATAATATCCAAGGAATTTAAAATCCACACTCACACTTTATCTACCAGTATTTTGTAACAGCACTAATAATTTGTCTTTTGGACAATTTCTTTGCTTTGCCATATTTGGAAAACTTGTAGATGAACATGGAAATTTATTTTGACTATAAATATGCTCTTAAAGGTGCCATGACATCAAATTTAACTTTTCTGGGGTTTGGGGGTATAATATGATCTGTTGTGCACTGATGAGGCCATGTGAATGTCCAGAGTGAGAATCAAAGTTCCTGTTTATGGTCTGTCAGCTTTGCCCCCCCCCCCCCCCCCCGATTCAACTGCGATGGGAGAGTGACTGCTATCAACAGTCAGGTCTGAGTTGAAAACAAATGGATTTAAAAGCAAACTTCTGCAGCAACACTGAGGGGAGGCGACCACAACCTTGTCATTACATGTAAGTTTATTTATTTTTTCTAAATGCTGTCTTGTCTGATAAACGTAGCTCACTGTCTGAAGTGACATGTTGCTAGCAGTTAGCCTTTAGCAAACTCCAACCGCTAGGGCAGCTTGACCTAGTTTCTCTAAATAAGGTTATAGCCAAATAAGGTGTAGCCAATCAAAATGAAGTCAACTTGGTCTCCGGGTAAAGCTCCATATCATAACCGGACCTAACTGTTTTACTGAGGAAGTGAGGTCTAGCGTTTCAAAACAATACCTTGCTGTAAAAAAATGCCGTTTTTTTCTTTGGAGATTTCACATTAGGGCTGGACGATATTTCAATATTGATATATATCGATCGATAGAGGTTTTTTCAATAGAAAAAAAGAGGGTCAATAAAAGTTCAATGAACACAGTTTTCTGCTGTAGCCTATCGAGTAGCATGATGCTACAGTCACTACTTCCGCCAACCAATCACAAACGCAGACTCAGGCAAAGGCTGAATTGGAATTCAGTGTTAGTGTGATCTTGATTATGAGTAGGTCATTCAGCAAAAGCTTAAAGAGGAACTTCGTTTTTTTTTCTATCTGGACCTTTTTTCTAGCATGAAATACATTCATTTACTCACCCAGACAGTTTTGGTGCAACTTGAATTCCTTCGGGAGATATTTAGATCCATTCCAGATCAGCGTATGTCAAATATAAGGACATCACCACAAAAAAGCTGCTTCGAGCTCACAGGGGGTCTGACTAATGTTTGGTAACAAAACATTGGTGAAATGAAGGAGTTTGTGGCAGAAAATGCCTTATTTAGAGGCTGCACAAGGTTGCCCCATCACTTCCATTATATTGGACATTCGCTGATCTGGAGTGGATCTAAATATCTCCTGAAGGAATTCAAGATACACCAAAACTGTCTGGGTGAGTAAATGAACGGATTTCATGCTAGAAAATGGATCCAGATTGAAAAAAAACCCCAAAAAACTTCCCATTTAAATGGCCAGGCATGCACCTAAAATGGCTTTTGTTTTGATAGTGGCTTTTTTTCTTCTTTTTTTGATAAATATCTATATCGATCGATACAGATTTTTTTTTATCGATAATCTTTTTTTCTATATCGTCCAGCCCTATTTCACATATGCAGCAATGCCAACAACATGAACTAGTTTTTACTGCTATGTCATCACTCCTTTAACTCAGGGTTGTACAGTGCGATCGTTTTACTCGCATATGCGCCTAAAAATATATTGGTGCGAGTACCGGAAAAAAAATGGGAGCACGCGTGCGAGTATAGATTTCATCCCTCTAATTTTTGAACACAGCCCTATCCATAGCTGACGTTTGCAAGCAGCCATTCACTGCACACTAGAAGTGAAAACGGCGCGACTGTAGCTGTGGAGTTGAGAAGTTAAGTTAGCTAACTGTTTAGCAGCATGCCGGAGCAAACTCGTTCATGGGAGGGAGCCAATCAGAAACGTCTCATTTTTTGCCTGTCGTTTGACCTCAAGCCACAATTCTAGCCTACAAATACAGCTGGAAACAAAGCAACCAGGTTATTTTCAAACAGAAACAATGCAAAATGCATTCAATTATAATGGCGAACACAGCAATTTTGATGAAATGACGATAGAAGTAAATCTTTAATGTCAACACCTTATCTGAGATCTGAACTTAAACAAAAATTATGAATGGAACGGTCTTCATCAGGACGTTAAAGTTTTAAACTCTGCTTCTTAGCACAGCATTTGTGGCTGCAAACCTGCAGGACAAACTGACTGGTAAATGTAGATGCATCAGATCATTACAATTTTCTGATCACTCCCACATATCCGATTTCAGTGATCATGTAAACAGACTCAGTGTTTTATACAAATAGTTATCTGAGAAAGGCTTTAATATTCAGGGAAAAAATTGTTGCTACCAAAACATCTGTAAATGAATCGAAATCGAATTGTATTTAGTCGAAATCGAATCAGACTGCTGTGAATTGAATCGATTTAGGAAAATTGTGGTGATACCCAGCCCTAGTTAGTAACCCATTAGGAAGTGAATTTTGTATAATATGGGACTTTTATACTCGTTTGAAAGGCTCCAACTAATGGATGTAGTTGTAATCCTGTTTGGATGTTTTAAAGGCTGCAACACTGCAACTTAAATCTAGTTTGGTCCCTTGTGTTAAGTGGAAGATGGAACTTTTAAAAGCTTGTAAAATATGACAAATTCATATTTCTAAGGTGTTTTGTTGAAGAGTTCTAAAAATATATCTGTTATAAAATACCTCCCATTAGCCTGTGTGTTATCACTTTAAAGTGATAATGACACAACCTTAACTTCCAGTAAACTTTGCCATATAACATCACACCAAGACAAAATCAGTAGTTCTGGGCAGTTAGAAGTTAATCAGACGTGTATTTACGTAAATATCCGATGTTTAGGAGGCCTGGCTAAGCACTAATAGATTTCCACTAGCGAACTTAGCCTCCATGACATGACATCAGAGAGATACGGAGTTGTGGTCCGCCCACTGAGTTACATATATAATCGAAGCTGTGGATGCTCTAGAACAGCTAGATTGGAACTGGTTTGTGTGGTGGATCATCGACCAGCTCAGAAGAATGTGATAATGCTGAGGAATTTGGGAAAATCACATTTTACAAGCTAGAACTGGAGTAGAACTGTAGTCAGCTGCCTACAAAATTAGTCACATATGCGACCAAAGATTTGCTCAGTGCGCCTAACTTTTTTTCTTGGTTGCACCAATGCGCCTAACAGTGCAGGTGCAGGTGAACCATTTTCTCCAAATGTGTCTTTTCTGTGTTTATTTCCCTCCTAACGGAGCTCAGAGAATAACGCCAGTAAAAGCCCAGAGAAAGGGCAAGTATTCATCTCTAACTGGCTCTGATCCACCCTCAACACGTGAACGCCGCGATGCGCTTTAGTTTGAAATAAAGACCAACAGGTCCACGTTAGTAATTTATGTTTAAGTGTTGTTGCCAAGACTAGCGCTGAAGCTAACATGAGTTAATGAAAACTCTTATCTTTTATCTGTCATTTGCTCAGTGTTCAACACCACTGATATCTGCCTGAGTCTGACAGCTTATTTTGATCTGTCACAAATCAGACACACCCTTGTCACTGTTTTTTATCTTTTGAATAAATGCTTGAAACCACGTTAAATATCGTCCTCCTTACAGGATGTGTTTATTAACATCTCACAAATGTTTTCTTAATTCTCAAGCAGCACAACAGTTATCTGTGTAAAAGGCAAAATAACACTTCTTTAACATTAACTGAGAAAAATAAATGTTACCATGTTACAAACTGATTTTGAAGACTAAATAATTAACAATGCATTAGCTGCATGTCTCCATGGAAGACGGAGGTAAACGGTCCAGATTACTGTCCCACTCTGATCCATCCAGCTCAGATAAGTCCAGTCCGGATATGTCCCCTAACTTCTCCAAATAGGGGATTATCACGCTTACTGGAAGTTCCCGGCTTTTGACACTTCCTCTTCCGGGCCATGTTAACATCAGCCGTTTCTGCTCTGTTATACTGTTTAAATCGGATAAACTCCAAACATATTTAAGTTTTCATTCTAGACTGAAGTGATACTGGATCAAAAGCTGGATCAAAGCGATCGATTTGCCGCAGTGAAGGGCCGAACTTTATAATAAAACACACGTTTGTTTGTCCCCGGTGGGGCACAACACCGGCACTTCACAGCATGCTAGCATTAGCCAGCTAGCGTTTACTGACGTGCTTAACTTTGTGCGTCTTAAAACACACAAACATCTGAAAATCGGGTCTGTACCCCCCCGTTTCCAGTGGAACAACTGGGGACTGCCAAGAAAGGAGACGCTTTCAGATGATTGTGTGTTTTCAGCCGCACAAAGTTAGGCACGTTATCGAGCTGGCTAATGCTAACCTGCTAACACGACTGCGCAGTCTGCTGGCCACAAACAAACGTGTGTTTTATTATAAAGTTCGGCCCTTCACCGCGGCAAATCGATCGCTTTGATCCAGCTTTTGATCCAGTATCACTTCAGTCTAGAATGAAAACTTAAATATGTTTGGAGTTTATCCGATTTAAACAGTATAACAGAGCAGAAACGGCTGATGTTAACATGGCCCGGAAGAGGAAGTGCCAAATGTTTCAACTTCCTGAAACCGGAACGCGGAAGCGTGATAATCCCCTATAACTCTTCTTTGTGCTAGACATTAAATTATTTCTGTACGGCTCTTCTCCTTTGCTCTTTTTTTCCTCCAATGTTAAAACTCCCCACAGCTCTCGTTTTTAGTCAAACCTGTACAACCGTCATGGCAGCACGACTGCGCTTTGCTCAAAATTGTCACGTGACTCCATAAAGCCAATGCAGTTCTTTGTAATCATGCGAAATTTGCAGATTGTACACAATTTTCCATACTTCGTTTCAACACCAAATGTTAGGACTCCTCCGCCTGTCA
>JALJCO010000156.1:0-50338 GCA_023101725.1 Atherinomorus stipes
ATGTTTCTAATTTTAAATCGTATTTCTACTTTTTTTGTTCTTAATTTTTTTTTTCCTATTGTACCCCTCTGTAATGCTCTTATAATGTTTTTATGTAAAGCACTTTGAATTGTCCTGTACATTAAATGTGCTATACAAATAAACTTGCCTTGCCTTCTCCAGAACCAAATCTAAGGCGCCCCATCCATGTGTGAAAATGAAGTCTCATGCTCCCTGAACCAGTCTTTCACAATTTGAGCCCGCTGAATTCTGGCATTGTCATCTTGAAATATGGCGGTGCCATCAAGGAAGAAAAATCCATTGATGGAATAACCTGGTCAGAGGTATCAGCTAACTTCGTTCTTTGAGCACATACTGTTGCTGAACCTAGACCTGAGCAACTGCAGCAACCCCAGATCATAACACTGCCACCACAGGCTTGTACAGTAGGCACTAGACATGATGCTGCATCACTTCCTTTCTGGACACATTTCTTCCTGGAAGACGATGGGTCCCCACTATCCTTCCAGTTTTTAATGTTGTGTTGAACAGTTCTGAGCCCAATTTTAGTAGTTTCTGTATCTCTTTAGATGTTTTCTCTGCTTGATGCTGCCAATGATTTGACCCTTCTCAGACAGACGAACATCTTTTCCACGACCACGGATGTGTCTTTCCACATGGTTGTTTGGGAATGAGAAGCAAGTCATTGCACCAGTTGGGGTTAAATAACTTGTTGCCAGCTAAAAGATAATCACCAATGGAGTAATTATCCAATAGGAGGCTCGTACCTTCTGTATTTGCTTACAGCTCCACAGCTTAGACATCGCACTAAGATTACTGAGTTGAATGAAATAAACAAGACATGTTATGGACATACTCCTCCAATGACACACTTCTGTGTAAGTCAATGTGACAATGAATCATAGAAGAAAAATCATAGCTGCAGTGTGGTGCTTTAGCTGCATGTAATCAACAGAAGTATTGCAGTAGAGTTGCTGGTATTGCGAACTGTTAATAATAAGAAGAGAGAACCCCCCATAATGTCTACTTTGGTTTGTAAACTGCTATTAGAGCTTCAATGTTGATTTTTGTTTTGTCTGCATCCTTGTATACTTTTCAAACAAAAAATGACAAGATTAAAAAAAAAAAAAAAACAGCACACAAATCAAAAAGGGTACATGTGTATACTGTAATTAAAGAATTTAATGAAGAGATGTACTTGGGTCAGCAGTTAGCAGCTATGCAGTGTTGCATTTTAATGCCCTTCTGCAACAGCCTCACTTTTAAACATCTCCTCCAGAACGCTGCCATTAGAGTTTACTCAGGACAAAGAGATCTGAACGTGTCACACCAGTTTTAAAATCTTTACACTGGTTTACAGGCAAACATAGAGTAGATTTTAAAACCCTACTGATAGGTTTACCAGATCCATCTGTGATATGTTCAGAGAGTATAAATATAGCAGAGCTCTTAAATCCAAGGTCTCAGGTCAGCTAGTTCAGACCAGAGTCCAGACTAAACATGGAGAAGCAGAATTTAGCTGTTATGTTGCAAACAAGTGGAACAAACTGCCAGTGGAGATTAAACTTTTATCAGATGAGGACACTTAAATCCAATAACAATATTTCTTTCCTCATGTGATGAAATCAAAAAAAAGGGAAGGGGAAGGGAAAAAAAAGAGGGGGAAGAGAAGCCCCGGGGAAGAGAAGGAGAAAGAAAAAAAAAGGAGGGAAAAAAGAAAGAGAGAGAGAAAAAAAAAAAAAAGAGGGAGAAGCCGAAAAAGAAGAGAGAGGGGGGGGAGGAAAAAGAAAGAGAGAAGGGGGGAAAAGAAAAAAGAAAAAGGAGAAAGAGGAAAAAAAGAAGAGGAGGAGAGGAGAGCGGAAGGGGGAGGAGGGGGGGGAAAAAAAAAGCGGGGGAGGAAAGAAAAAAAGGGGGGAGGAGGAAGAAGAAGGAAAAAAAAAAAAGCAGAAAGAAAGGGGGAAGAAAGAGGAAAAGAGGGAAGAGAGGAAAAAAAAAAAAAAGAAAGGAAGAAAAAAAAAAAAAAAAAGAGGGGGAGGGGGGGGGAGAGGCCACACCCGGGAGTCTGGGGTTCAAAGCCCGCCTGGGCCCCTCTGTTGCGTACCTTGCCACATGAGCACAGACTCATATTGACGTTATAACATACAACCTCAATTTATCTGTAGCGAGGACAGAGACTGGATATTCCTCCGAGAACTACAGGTTCTCTGTTCTCACTGCAGAGTGTCGGCGTTGTAACATTTTCAAACACCGGCTGCAGAGACAAGCAGCTTTTGGTTAATGAGGTTTAGTCTGACCGTGTTTTTTAGTTCTACATTCATGGTACTATTACACCACATTTGTGTGCAGCACTTTGTGATTTTATCTGTGAGAAGCGCTTTTCCCTTCTTACTATAGAGGAGAGCAGCGAGCTGCAGAGCGCCGGTCCGTTTACATCACGTCTCATTCATTTTCAATGACAGGGTTGTATTATTTGGGCATATAAAACACTCGAGTTCAATCTTTTCAACTTGAGCAAACAGGCAAAATATGCTCTATTCACACAAGTAGGATGCCTCATTTGCGCAAAGACGCGCCGCCCCAAGCAAATGCGTCTATTCGCATCTGTTCTTTGATTTAACACGTAATTCATTAACGCAAATTTTATTTGCATCCGGTGTGAACACAGGGTAACTGTTGCTGCGCCAAAAAACCTAAACAAAACAACAGATAAGGATTAAGTCTCGGAGGCATTGACGTTTGCAGTATGGACTTTTTACACCACAGAAGGAGTTGGAGGTGAGTGATAAGGCTTTTAGAAACGTGGTTCGTTGGCTGTTTACTACCAAGCTAACGAGCTATCCACTCGGCTGTTTGGAGGCGTGGTTTCGGGTGGTGTGTTTTCTTTTTTTAAATGTTGCTTGCTTGAACCATTTTTTCAACATTGCCAACCCTAGCTTTAACTTTTAAACCAGACTGAGTTTTGTCATTTTCTTTCTGAATATTAGCTTTTGTTTGTCTTTTTATTGTCCTTTATTTTTCTTATGTTCTTATTCTGTATCATTGTTTTAGATAGATAGATAGATACAGTAGATAGATAGATAGACAGACAGACAGACAGACAGACAGACAGACAGACAGACAGACAGATAGACAAAAAAGATAGACAGATAGACAGATAGATAGATAGATAGATAGATAGATACTTTATTGATCCCCGAGGGGAAATTCATGTTCCAGTATAACCCGTCCAAGACAAACAGACAGAACATATAAACACAAACAGGATCAGGCAGACTGAGGCCACGCAGCCACTCAAGGCGCACCTTTGCAGATATGGAAACCGATAACATGAGGACAGATGGGTGGGTGGGTGGGGAAAAAAGAGGTATCCGAACTCTACACCAACACAGGTAGAGAATTGGGATACAAAAACCCCCACAGCTTATTATACACCATTATTTAGCCCTCCTTTATCTTATTTTGTTTCTGTCTCATAGTTGTACGGCACTTTGGTTAACTTGTGTTTTAAAACATGCTTATCAAAAAAGGGACTTGACTTTTAAGTCTTAATGTCTTTATTTTAGTTCTCTGCACTGCTTTTTTTGTTTTTGTCTTTTTAGATCTTCTATATTGTAAAGTGTTGGATTGATTGGATTGCCACTTTATAAATTACCATGACAATAGAATATATTTATCTATTTATTTTGACATATGACTGTTTATTTTGCTTAAATTTACGCCTGAACTTGAGTTTTAAGGCGACAGGATCTGAAATTGCCTTTACTTTCCAGTGAGTTTGTCATTGACTGGCAGTCAGGCACAAAATTAACAAATCTGCGTACAGCGTCTTCTACCTTAACTTTCAGGCTCAGTTAAATCTGGTAAAATTGGAGCAGAAATGACATTAACAATGTCATTTCTTTATCACAACAGGGACTATACACTCAGTGCTTCTGTTCCTACACGACTAAGCCAAAGACCCTGCATGCTCAGAGAATCATTAGACTGATAATTGGACTGGCAATGCTATTATTACTGCTAATGCTTCCAGAGCAGGCTCTCGTCTTTTTAATCACACAGAACAGATGACTAATTTTTGACAGTAAGGCTAGGTTGGCACCTCTACTCACACAGATACTGATTATCAGAAAATGACTCACAAACCCGGAAGGTGAAGTGTGACAAACCTCTGATGAAAAAGAATTGTTCTTCTTATTGATGCACAGGGGGGAGTCTTTCATTACTGTGCGTAGATACGAGAAGTATTGAGCCACTTAAGAAATTTTGAATTGATGGACAGGAACACTATAGGCTATTTAAAAAATATTGCTTGGACCATGTATGTTCAGTATCATAGTATCAGGAAATGATTGCGGATTAAAGCTTTGCAGCCTTCATATCAGTGTAGTTATTTTGTTTTGAGCTGACTTTTGATTTAGACACTTACAGAAATAATAGTCTGTGCACACAGACTGCCGTGGCTTCCACAAAGGCAAGCTCTATCATGCAAAGAAGCTGCTATATGTAAACATGAATCAGAGAAGCAATCATCTACTCTGAACCAATCTAAAATAGACTAAAAGCAAAGTGGAAAAGTGCTCTGTGGTCAGATAGATGAAAATTTTAAATTATGTCTGGAAATCACGGATGTCACATTCTCTGGATGAAAGACTAGAGGGACCTCCTGGCTCGTCATCAGAGCTCAGCTCAAAAGCTTGCATCTGTGATGGTACGGGGTGCAGTAGTGCCGCTAAAACTGCCAAGTTGAACATCTGGAAAGGGACCATAAATGCTGAAAGGTGTTTAGAGCACGCTCAGATGTATTTCCCCATAGCATACTCCTATCCAGATGACAACTTTTTAAAGGAACAGTACACCTACAGAATAATGTGCATTCATTTGCTACTCAGACAAAAAGGAAAAACAGATCTGTTTGATTGTGAGTCTGAAGAAGGGCGTACGCCCGAAACGTTACTCACTCTGCTCTGCAATAAATATTCATGGGAGCTACATCCAAGTTGTGCGGATACACTTGTTCCTTTTTGTCTGAGTTTTGCTGTGGTCCAGCACCTGGTTTAAGTTTTTTGGGGGATGTGCGTGATTTTTCTATTTTTTCATTTCCTACTCACCCTCATGCTGAGCAAGACTGGAGCACTTTTTTAATATCTCAAATGCAGCCGGAGATCAGACAGGTTTTCGTTTTCCCTCAATTTTCATATAATGGAGTTCACTGGCGACTGAACCAAAAATGTCCATAAAAGTCCACAAAAACTTGTCAATATTCCTCTATACTGCTCGTCCAATGTAATCCAAGTGTCCTGAGTGGGTAGTGTCCATAATTTATTGGAAACCACATCATTTAGTATATTTCTATAGCCTAAACAGTAGAACATCTAGCTGCCGTGCTACGGTTCACGACAACACGGAAGCTGCGGCAAACTCGATCGCGTGCTCTCTTTTTCTGTCTTTCTTTGTTTTAAATCAATAGCCAACCCCTCTTGTATTTGTACCGGCTTCTCTGCAGCTCGTTCGCTCTTAGTACAATGTAAACAGCGAATTTCTTCTTCTACGCTTGCATTATCAGCAGAGTGGGCGCTGAACGCTGCAGCTTCCATAGTGTCATGAACTCACAAAAAACGCGCAAACAGAAACTGCAATGTACTACTATTTAGGCTATAGAAATATATTAAATGATGTTGTTTCGAGTAAATTATGGACGCTATCTGTTCAGGATACTTGGATTACATTGGACGAGCAGTATGGTGGAATATTCCCAAGTTTCTGAGGACTTTTACGGACCTTTTTATGGTTCAGTCGCTGGTCACCTCCAATATATGAAAGTTGGGGGAAAACAAAAAGAAAAACTGGATTTTCGGCTGCATTTGAGATATTAAAAAAGTGCTCCAGAGTCTTGCTCAGCATGAGGGTGAGTAGAAAATGAAGGACCATCATTCTGTGGGTGTACTATTCCTTTAAGGGAGGAAGTGCATATTTCACAAAGGAGATGCTAAACTGGATGCTGGATCTGCAGCAGCATCTAGCCTGACTTCCGTGTGCTGAGCCGGCTTGCCTGGTGTTCAAGCTTTTTACCCAACTGAAAAACCATTTAGCTCATCATTAAATGTTAAACGTGACAAAGAAGACCCAGGACCTCATGAGCAGCAAGAAATTCTGACAAAAATAGGGCATTATTCCTTTTCTCAATGGTCCAGAAACTGGTTTCTCAGAGGAAAAGCAGTCGTCTACCAACTGAGAGGTTAGTAGTTCAATTCCGGGCTCCCCAAGACTATATGCCGAAGTGTCCTTAGGCAAGACACTAAACCCTCATTACCTCCTGATGAGACGATCTGGGTATGAATATTTATGGATTTAAAAACAATCACTTATTATGCAGAATTTCTGTGTAAGTGGGTGAATTTGATGTTACTTTTATTTCTTTTGCTTTCAGTAATTCACTAAGTTCACTTTCTTCTTATGAAGACTAAGGAATGAGTATTTACAAAAATACTTAAATAATGCTGACTTCAAACAGTGGCATAAATGCCTAATACTTCTATACTGACATGTTAAAAGCATGTTTTACTACGTTGCAGCAGTTATTTGCACCTAGCAGGATGTCCTCTTTAGTTAGTTTAGCTTTCAAACATTTTCTGTTTTAATTCAAGTTAATTAAACTTTTTTTTTTTACTAAAAAGAAAGTGTAATGCATAATTGAAAGCAGGGCGTGCTGAGACAGTTATGCTGCTTCCATCTGGTGTTGGACGGTTAGTACTACACAGCTTCCTGAAGAGAGATTTCAAAGGCCACCAAAATCAATCAACCTTTATTTATAGAGCACTTTGTCATACATCAAACTGCAAAACTGAGTGTTTTACTTTAAAAAACACAGTGAGGAGAATTTTTTTTTCTTAAAAAGCCTACTTTTATTCATCAAGTCCTCACGGATCTCAGACCTGAGGGGTACACACGAACACGACATGTACTCATGCATCACAAACCAACACACATTACCATTAGTGCTGTCCCAGCCCTCATTTACAGCACTGGGAATCGAGGATTCAATGAATTCAAAGACACGGGAAGTTTAAGTAAAAGATGTGCCTGTTTATTTATTTATTTATTTAACAATACAATAAATAAAAACTGTAATATAAAATTAAATGAAAATATGAAATAGAATAAAATGAAATGGGGACAAAATAAGATTAAACAAGCTACCATATAAAGTGGGTTTGGAAAGTATTCAGACCCCTTTAAACTTTTTACTCCTTGTTTCATTGCAGCTATCTGCTAAATTGAAAAAGTTAATTTTATTCCTCATTAATGTCACTCAGCACCCCATCTTGACAGAAAATAAACAGAAATGTAGAAATTTTAGCAAATTTATTTAAAAAGAAAACCTGAAATATCAAATGGTCATAAGTATTCAGACCCTTTTGCTCAGTACTGAAGCAGCTTCTGAGCTCATGAGTCTTCTTAGGAATGATGCAACAAGTGTTTCACACCTGGATTTGTGATCTTCTGTTATTCTGCTTGCAAATCCTGTCCAGGGTTCTCATTTATAAACAAAACAGGGTCTGAAACTGGTGTGCGCCGGTTTCCACGCAAAAGTTGTGATTTATAAAAAGCAAAGTTGATGGGAGAATGTGCGGTCTCTCACGCAAACTCTGACCCATGTGTACGCTGGTTTTGGAGACTGGGGAAACTGGCGACACAGATAGTGAGGTGGGGAACTGAAACCACACTCAATCATGATTCCACTGGTGGCAGCGCAGGGTCATGTCACTTGCGTCCAAGTGATAATGTGGCCTGGCTGTTAGGCTGTAGACATCATACTTTGGCAGATTGGTTAGCGTGGATGACTTTTAAACGGGAGACTGGGGATCAAGCCCCATCCTCGCTCTCCTTATGTCCTGTCATACTCAAACATCTAATTCCCCCTTCATATCAAACTTTAATCATAGATTGATTTCATATTATTCAAACCAGCAGTGTTATTTATGCTGCAGGTCACTGCAAAGGGTCTGAATATTTTTGACCATGTAAATTTCAATTTTTCTTTTTTTAATAAGTTTGCAAAAAAAAATCTACATTTCTGCTTTTTTCTGTCAAGATGTGGTGCTGAGTGTACATTAATGAGAAAATAAAATGAACTTTCTTGATCTTAGCAAATGGCTGCAATGATACAAAAAAAGTTTAAAGGGATCTGAATACTTTCTGTGCCCACTGTATATTCTGCCTATTCTCAACGAGGAGTTCATTTTGGACATCTGGCTGCCACATATCAGATAAAAGCAGATATTAGCCAATACGCAATACAAAAATTTACACAATTACATAATTACATAATACATACATACAATCACAACACATAATTACATGGTTTCCCCCTCAGGGATCAAAAAAATGATCTTTGATTTAATTTGATGCGACCAATTCTAATGTTTCTGACAACTTGGTAACTTAACCAACAACTTAAAACCAGAGATATTGAAAGCAGCTTCAAAGCAAGTCAGTCTGTAGCAGCAGCAGCTGCACCGTAGTCACATGACTCTGAAAGAAATGCTGGGAAATGAAGTTCTTCCACAATAACAGGGACTTTCCTACATGCTGGACTTGTGCTAATGAAACAAGATCTCGCGAGATTTTGTAATGGAACAATGAGATCTCACAAGATTTCATCAATGAAAATATCAGTAGAAAAAAAAATAGTTTATATCACATTTTACTTGCAGATATTGGCCGATTTTATCGGCCAACAATGTCAGTAGGCAGATAGTATCGGACATCTCTAATAATGATATATTTTGTCTAACAAAGTTAGGGGACATAGACACTGATATGATCTCAGATTAATGATTAATATATGAGAAATATATTTATTAAGTTAGGACTAAATAGGTTTAACTTTTTGTACTGCAGCTTTCCATATTCGATCTTCATCTTCTTCTCTTGTGTTTTCATCCCAGCAAACATTCACCTCCAAATAAGTACTGGAAAACATGGTGCTTTTAACTGACTTTATTTAAGAGATAATGCAGACAGAAAACAAGAGTTGTTTTCAGAAAGTCTCCTTCATTTCATTGAAATGTTGTTCTAATTCCGCTTCCTCATTAAAAGTCTATCACAATGACAGTCGCTAATTTAACTGAGACTGTTTGTGTTGGATGACAGGGTGACTCAGATAATGAAATCTACCTTAAAACCATTTAAATTTCACAATGATTATGAGAATTATGGGGCAATGTTGCCTCAGGTACAGAGTCTGTCATTGTCTCTGCAGAACGCTCAAGTTGTTCATTCAGCACTCTTTGTCTTCATGGCCAGAGACTCCATGACACTGAAGAAGTTACGAGGTGTCTGACGTTCCACCACACTTGTGTCGCAGAAGGGAGGAGGGAAGAAATCCATTGGACTCGAAATGCCAAGTACCCAGTCATAGGTGCTGAAATGCAAAGAAGAGTTAAGGTTTTTGTAAAAAACAAAAAAAATCTCATTTGGCCACATGTATGCATGTGTATGTGTGTTGTTTGAGATAAACTTGGGGGACTGTTGATGTAATGGGTTGTTTTTAATATGTAAAGCACTTTGTAAAGCTGTTATGCATGGAAAGTGCTACATAAATAAAATTTGATTTGATTTGATTTACATGAATGTAATTATTAAGAAAAAAGAAAAAAAGACAGTTTTTACATATTTCCACATTTACTTGTTTTAACCAAAATGTTTCCAGTGCTGATTCAGATGTTGCAATATATGTAATCTACTTTATACTAGGGATGTTTGATGTTGGCTTTTTTACCGATATCCAATATACTGTCCAACTCTCATACGATATTAACCAATACGATCTATCCAGACAACTGTGGGGTTGTAACTCTCATATTTTGAGAGATACAACTATATTCTGCTCTGAGAGCAAAGATCCCAAAATATCCTTAACTCAGCCAGAGGAGTTCATTTGGGACATCTGGCTGCCAGATATCAGATACTAGCAGGTATTAGCCAACATGTGTCTAATTCTAATGTTTCTGACAACTTGGTAATTTAACCAACAACTTAAAACCAGACATATTATAAGCAGCTTCAAAGCAAGTCAGTCTGTAGCAGCAGCAACTGCACCGTAGTCACATGACTCTGAAAGGAATGCTGGGAAATGAAGTTCTTCCACAATAACAGGGGCTGTGTTTCAAACTGCGCACTTGAGCACTTCAAACACTGTTTTTGAGTTTGTAGTGCATTTATGCTGCCATTTAAAGGTGCCATGACATCAAATTTCACTTTTCTGGGCTTTTGCGGGTATAATATGATCTGTTGTTCACTGATGAGGCCATGTGAATGTCAAGAGTATCAAAGTTCCTGTTTATGGTCTGTCAGCTTTGTCTCTTTGTCCAAAAATGGCTGAACCAAACAGCAGCTTATCATTCTATGTAGTTCTTTCATTCTACGCAACTCAATTGCTCCAATAAGAGCAAACTATGAAGCAAACAGCACCCCCCCCCTCCTTCCACCCTCCAACCCGCTCTCACCCCCTCCCTCGCTGATTCAGCTGCATCAGTGAGGCTGACTGAGCTGCTCCACTGACTGTGCAGTCAGGTCTGAGTTTTCAAACAAATGGATTTAAAATAAAACTTCTTCAGCAACACTGAGGGAGGCGACCACAACCTTGTCATTACCTGTAAGTTTATTTATTTTCTAAATGCTGTCTTGTCCGATAAACACATAGCTCACTGTCTGAAGTGCACATGTTGCTAACAGTTAGCCTTTAGCAAACTCCAACCGCTAGGGCAGCTTGACCTACTTTCTCTAAATAAGGTTATAGCCAAATAAGGTGTAGCCAATCAAAATGAAGTCAACTTGGTCTCCGGGTAAAGCTCCATATCATCACCATTAGCATATCATTATCGCACCCAACTGTAACTGAGGAAGGGAGGTCTAGCGTGCCAAAACAGTCCACTGCTGAAAAAAGTGATGTTTTCTTTTTGGAGTATTTACATATGCAGTAATGTCAACTACATGAACCAGTTTTTACTGCTATGTCATCACTCCTTTAAGCGAGAATTCAGTACCAGAAAGTACCAGGATGCTGCCCTAAAAATGGGCAAAAACGAAGCGCAAAGCGAAGCACACAACTCACACTAAATCTTCTGATCTTGCTGATGTAGTGGAAGAGGCAGGATTTTCGAACTGTTTACAGAGCTGAATAATGAACAAAGCGGTGGCGACCCCTGCTGCATCGGAGGCTGTATTGCAGGGCTTTAAGTAATGTTTATGAAATCATTCAGACATAATTACTTATGTATATTGTGGTATGCTAGCTGTTCACTCCCTGATGACAGTTATGATCTGGTGGGAGCCTCATGAGGCCGAGGTTACACCGGCTCAGCAGAGTTAGCTCACGTTAGTGGGCAGTGCTAATCCGTCACTTCCTATATGTTCAGTGCTCTATTCAGGCCAGCATTTAGCAACAATAGTTTGCACTATAGACGAAGTACACAGTGCACACTACGCACTGAATTCCAGTGCACTTGGGCAAGTGTGCAGTTTGAGCCAGGCTAGGGACTTTTACACATGCTGGACCAATGCTGATGAAACCAGTGTTTTTACTATCAAAATCTTGTGAGATCTTGTTCCGTTCCGAAATCTTGTGAGATTTATGTACGAAAAAAAACAATACTTATATTTTCTCATATCACATTTTAATGTCAATGTCGGCCGATAATAAGTGCTTTAACTGTTAATTCATTACTGGCAACAAATGAACAGCGGAAGTTGAAAAGCCCCCACCGATCACTGATATGGTGGTCTCAGGCTACAAGTACTGTGCAGTCACTACTGTATATGTGTGCACCAAATTAAATTCTCCAAGAAATGTTTGATTGATTTGGTTTATTTTTAATTCCAATACCCCTGTAAAGGATTTTTTTTTCTTAGCTTGGAGAATGAGAGGTATTCTGATGCGAAGGGGTCAGAAAAGGCTAAAACAGCTTAAACCTCATAAACATCTAAGTGGTCCTAACAAGCCCTGTATGTACTGAATGTGGCATAGTGTAGCTTTTGCATGAGAAAGTTCCTGAAAATTTTTATTTAAATTTTTTTTTAAAGAATTCATCTTTAAGAACATTTAGATTTTTTGTTTATTTTTTCATCCTGTACATTAAGCATACTAAACAAACTGAAGATGATAAGAGTGGACAGTTTCATTCATTTTTCTAGACTTAAAATGAGAAACTATTACATTTTTGGGGGATTGATATAGTTAAGATACAGCATATAGTCACTAGCTCTAAATGGCGATATTGGGTATTTAGCCATTGTGTGAATGGTTTTGTTGGTCCAGGTTCCTACCTGACAGTGGTCCATCCAGACTTTGGGGTGTAGCCAGTGATAGTCAGAGGGATGCAGCCAATCTCAGTAAAAATAGCAGAATAGTGTCCTAAAAACATTAAAATGCAAGTTAAATTTCACATTTGAGATTAGTTATAATGAGTTTGTGGCTTGAACAGCATCATAACAGATTGGCTCCAGAGTGTCAGACATGCAGACAGAGAAAAAATGAATTAAATAGTAAAAAAAGACAGTTGAAAGTCCTGCGCATTTTTGGAGAACTTTAATTATTATCAAAATATAATAAGTGTCGTTCTTATTACAGCTCAGTGAGATGCAACATGGGTACTGAATACAGTATATTACCACTTTCTTTAAACAGAGTATCACTTTGCTTTCAAATCAGTGCCAGATTTAGTGAGCTATAGCGCTGGTTGTGAGTGAATGAATGAATGAATGAATGAATGAATCAATGGTTTATTTCGGTTACACTTTATGATACACAAACAACTTAAGTTCTTGTGTATTCAACCAACAAATGTATTTTTGTAGACATATTTGCACCAATTCATTTCTTTTAAATGAAGCTGTAACCAAAAAAGGAATAGGCTGAAGTTGAGGCTTATTTTTGCCTATCCTGCATAAGTCATAAAATTATCCAAGAAATCAGTGACTCAAAAATAAAATTAAAAAAAGGAATATACAACAAAGCAAAATAGAAAATAAAAACATAGCAAATTTACTCAAGATTATTCTTCATCAGTCCACTTGTCTATTTTATATTGTAACCCATAATTATTTTACCTTTCAATGTTATTTTAAAACTCCGCAGAGATCTACACAATTTCAAATCATCACTAAGTTCATTCCACAATATGACTCCCAAATCTGAAACACATCTGTATTTAACATCGGACTGCCTCTTTCAAAGAAACCCAACCCTCTTAAATTATATATTTAAAAAAAAAAAAAAATTAAATAGAGGTGGGAAGACTTATCCTTTACTTTAAATAATATCATTAATGTTTTTAAGTATACAATCTTAATAATAGGTTGGTTCTTAACCTATTTTCCCTGAGGACCCCAATTCACACAACTATCAGAAAGCTGTGGACTCCCTTTGCACCCTTTGCTGTGACCATGTTTGGTTTTACACTTTCATTTGCTCAGTTCTTGCCACGAATGATGCATTCTGGCGGATTCAGTTGATGAAATTCTGATGCAACCAAACCAAAATGACAAAAGACTTAGCTGATACACCTTAGTCACAGTGGCTCTAATCAGTCAAAGCTTTGGGGACCCCACTGTGCTCTTTGAGGACCCCAGGGTAGGAACCACTGAGTAATTGTTTCTTCTTACCATGATGTGAAAGGGGTCCAAACCATGTGTTGACCAGCAGACCCATTCCCCAAGAAGAGCTCGAACCCAGGATGGCCTGACCCATCAGCTGAGCATCAGGGGGCACTTGCATGGGGATGAAGGCAGTATCCAGTGGCCTCTTCTTGCAAGTCTGATTGAGCCAGTCAATCTCATAATAGACTTCCTGAAAAGGTGAACGAAGAAAATTATTGCCTGCCTTTTACCATTCATATCTTTTTTGGTCTGCTTAGTCCTTGAAATAGTTTTAAATGTGAATGAGCTGTTTTCTCACTCCATCGATATCATATTTTAAGGTTGGATAATGTTTCTCACACAGTAGTCATTTCCAGCAAAATAAGCTGTTTTCTAAACATGTCCGTTTGTGGTTAAAGAAATCGTACACCCACAGAATGATGTGCCTTCATCGTCTGCTCACCCTCATGCTGAGCAAAACTCTGGAGCACTTTTTTAATATCTCAAATGCAGCCGGAGATTTGACAGGTTTTCGTTTTCCCCCAACTTTCTTATAATGGAGTTCACCGGCGACTGCAACAAAAGGTCGATCAAAGTCCACAAAAACTTGGTAATATTCCTCCATACTGCTCGTCCAATGTAATCCAAGTGTCCTGAGTGGGTAACATCCATAATTTACTCGAAATGACATCATTTAGTATATTCTTTATATCCTAAACAGTACTACATCTAGCTGCCGCGAAGCGCACTCCTGCGATTATTGACACTATGGAAGCCGCGGCAGACGAGATCGCACGTTTTCTTTTTCTTTCTTTGTTTGTTTTAAACGAATAGCCAACCCCTCTTGTGTTTGTGTGTTTGTCCCAGTTTGTTGGCAGCTGGTTCGCTCTTAGCACAGTGTAAACAACAAATTTCTTCTTCTATGCTTGCATTATCGGCAGAGTAGGCGCTGAATGCTGCAGCTTCCGTAGTGTCATGAACTCGCACGCATGCACAAATAGAAACTGCAATGTAGTACTGTTTAGGATATAAAAATAGACTAAATGATGTTGTTTCCAGTAAATTCTGGAGGCTACCCACTAAGGACACTTGGATTACATTAAACGAGCAGTATGGAAGAATATTGCCAAGTTTTTGTGGACTTTTATCGACCTTTTGGTTCAGTCGCTAGTGAACTCCATTATATGAAAATTGGGGGAAAACGAAAACCTGTCCGATCTCCGGCTGCATTTGAGATATTAAAAAAGTGCTCCAGAGTCTTGCTCAGCATGAGGGTGAGTAGAAAATGAATGCACATCATTCTGTGGGTGTAATATTCCTCTAAGGAAGTCCAAGCCAAGTTTTAGTTTTTATTCCTAGAATAAAAACTAGGAAATAGTTCTTGTGTAATTTTGTACAAATACTAATATTGGTTTATGTTTTTAGGTGTGACAACAATAAAAATAGTACATTTCATTATTGCTTTTTATTTATGGTCTCCAGGCTCTCGCTGCAAAATGAGAAATTACGTATCAAAAGGGACATGCATGAAAATGAAACACATTCCTGGTTATAATAACTGACTTTGTTTTTTATGGTAGTGACAGTAAACTGTTTCTGATAATGCTCACTCATCCAGATTTAACCACAAGAAAATATGTTTTAGTCAACATTTACAACCTCGTGGAAAAGCATTAGCTGGTCCAGAGCAAAGGTCTCATTGCCGAGGAAGCTGAAGGCTCTGACCCTGATCTTCTGTCCTAGAGCATCATAGGTGATGGAGCCTGCTGACATCATGTGTCCATTATTGGCCATCTGAGAAAGAGTCAAAGGAAAGTGAGGAAATGTACAGAGAAATCATTATTATTTATAATAATAATAATAATAAATTTTATTTTATTGTGCCTTTCATAATAAATTTGTAATAAATTCATAGTAAAATTGCTAAAATAAATAACAATAACAAGTCACAAACAATAGAAATGTGAAAATTATGTCAAAGATTATATGCAGTGTTAAGTTTTGATTTTTTGAGTCTAGACTTAAAAGGGGTAGGCTATCAGTGTTTCTGATTTCGCCCTGCCTTGCTGAGGTGGGCTGAACGAATGGTGATGTGTTGGAAAGAAGGGGTTCTTGTGATGATGCAGGCTGCTGAGCTCTGGACCAGCTGAAGTTTATGGACACCAAAGAAAAGTGAGTTGCAGTAATCGATGCGTGAAGTGAGAAGACTGTGGACCAGGATGGCAGCAGTGTAGGAGGTGAGAGAGGGGAGGAGGCGATTAATGGATCGAAGATGCAAATAAGTAGACGGGGTTATGTTACTGTCAGGTTTGGAGATTGTGGCTTTGGTGCAGACAAGTTTTGTTTTATTGCCATTGAGTTTCAGAACGTTGAGATGAACCAAGATTTTATTTCTGAAAGGCAGTAGGTGAGGGAAGAAGGTGGGAGAATGGAGTTGGCTTACTGGAACTATAGAGCTGGGTGTCATCTGCGTAGCAGTGAAACTGGATGCCATATTTACAGTAGATATTGCCAAGAGGGAGGAGGTCATTATGAAGACAAGGGGCTCAGGATAGAGCCTTGGGGCAGACCTAAAATGACAGGGAGGGTAGGGAGGTGAAGGATAAATGGACCAAGTGATGCCTAAAGAGGAAGGCCTATTGAGGATAATGGGGCGAAAAATAGTGTTGAAGGCCGCACTCAGATGGAGGAGGATGAGGATGGAAATAAAACCAGAATCAGCAGCTATGATGAGGTCATTGGTGATTTTGATAAGGCTGTTTCGGTGCTATGGTGGGGACTGGAACTGATCAAACAGGTTGTTACGGGTGAGATGAGAATGAAACTGAGAAGCAACAGTTTTTTGCCAGGATTTGGGAAATGAAGTGCAGATGAGAAATGGAGTGGAGGTATTGAAGTTATCAGGATCTGAACCAGGTTTTTTTCAGTGGCTACGTTTACATGGAGATTTTTTTTCACTTTAAGAAAGAAATCATTCTGATTGAGGATTTAAGAGCAGCTATTTTCATAGGAACTAATTCATTCCGATCTGGTGTGTACATGCGCCAACATTTATTCAGAATAGGGAAGCACAATATAATCGGCCCCTACCGGTATTGGCCTATATAGGCCTTAAAACTGAGTATTGGACATCGGCCACCTCACCAATATTCAACTGATCAGCACGCTGTTTCTAAAGTCTAAAGGAAACCCCCAAAACTTCTTCCTCTTCTTCAAAAACTTCTAAAGACTAGGGGTGGGAAAAAATATTGATACACTGAAATATTGCGATATTTTCATCATTCTGTTACGAAATCTCGAGAGAATTCACGAAAATTTTGCAATATTTTCATATGCTGATATATTTATATTTAAAAACACGGTATCGATCTATTTTACTTCCGAAATCTCGCGAGAATTCACACTGTTTTGCTGCTCCACTGTTATGCTAATTCCTGCATACAGACCGCTGGTTAAGGTGACTAAGGAGCCAAGAAGGAGGTCCGGGTGTGGCCAGAGAGCTCATCAGAGGCTATCCAGGACTGTTTCTCTACCACCAACTGGAGCATGTTCAGACATGCAGCCACTGAAAATGACATCATAGACCTCAAGGAGTACACCGAGACCATCACAGCGTACATGAGGAAGTGCATGGATGACATCACGGTCTCCAGAACCATCTCCATCCGGGCCAATCAGAAACCCTGGTTGACAGGGGAGGTCCACAAGCTCCTGAAGGCTCGGAACGCTGCCTTCAGAGCTGGGGACGAGGCGGGCCCGAGGACAGCCAGGGCCAACCTGTCACGGGGGTTCAGAGAGACCAAGAGACAGCACTCCAGGAGGATCGCTGACCACTTCAGGGACAGCAGAGATTTCAAGAACCTGTGGCAGGCATCCAGACCATCACGGACTACAGCCCCCCCGGCAGACCTGTGACAACTCCCCCTCCCTGCTGAACCAGCTGAACGACTTCTTTGCTTGCTTTGAGACAGACAACAGCACCCCAGCAAAGAGGATTCCTCCACACTCCGACGACCAGGTGCTGTCAGTGTCTTCGGACAGCGTGAGGAGAACACTCAGGAGGATCAACGCCAGGAAAGCCCCCGGTCCCGACGAGATTCCTGGTCGCGTCGTGAGAGACTGTGCTGCGGAGCTCACGGATGTCTTCACTGACATCTTTAACATCTCGCTGAGACAAGCTGTTGTCCCGACGTGCCTCAAAGCCACCACCATCATCCCGGAACCAAAGAAGTCGTCCCCCACCTGCCACTACGACTACCACCCCGTCGCACTCACCCCCATCATCATGAAGTGCTTCGAGCGGCTAGTCATGTACCGCATCAGGTCTGCCCTGCTCCCCAATCTTGACGCTACCAGTTTTCATATCGTTCCAACCGCTCGACCGATGATGCCATCTCCACCGCCCTCCACTCAGCCCCCACCCACCTGGAAACCAAGGACTCACACGTCAGAATGCTGCTCATGGACTTCAGCTCAGCTTTCAACACGATCATTCCCCAGCAGCTCATCGTCAAACTGGTCCAGCTGGGACTCAACACCTCCCTCTGCAACTGTCTGCTGGACTTCCTGACGGGGAGACCACAGGCAGTTCGGGTCGGCAGCAAGACCTCCAGCACCATCACGCTGAACACGGGGGCCCCCCAAGGATGCGTGCTGAGCCCCTTCCTCTTCACTCTGTTGACACACGACTGCACCCCAACATCCAGCTCCAACCTCTTCATTAAGTTTGCAGACGACACGACCGTGGTGGGTCTCATCAACAACAACGATGAGACAAACTACAGGAGTGAGGTGAGCCGCCTGGTCACGTGGTGCAAGGACAACCATCTCCATCTGAACGTGGAGAAGACCAAGGAGATGGTGGTGGACTTCAGGAGAGGGTCTGCCCAGCATGCTCCACTGATCATCAATGGTGCTGAGGTGTAGCAGGTGAGCAGCACCAACACCAACCAGCAGGGACACCAACACCATGGCCCTGGCCAAGAAAGCCCAACAGCGACTCTACTTCCTGCGGAAACTGAGGAGAGCAAGAGCCCCGTCCCCCATCATGCACTCCTTCTACAGGGGCATCGCGAGAGCATCCTGACCAGCAGCATCACCGTGTGGTACGGAGCCTGCACTGCAGCCTGCCGCAAGACCCTGCAGCGCACCGTGAAAGCAGCTGGGAAGATTGTCGGTGTCCCCCTCCCCTCTCTATTGGACATTTACCACTCCCGCCTCACCTGCAGAGCCACCATGATCGCAGGTGACCTCACCCACCCCGCCCACAGTGTCTTCAGCCTGCTGCCGTCGGGGAGGAGGCTGCAGAGTCTCCGGGCCAGAACCAGCAGGCTCAGACGGCTTCTTCCACCAGGCAGGGAGGACACTAAACTCCCTCCCCGCCCTGCAATTTCATCTGTGTTGTATGTCTAACATGTAGCACAATTGACAATAAAGTTCAGTTGAGTTGGAAAGTTGAGTTGAAATATCGCAAGAGTTTGTAACAGAATAATGAAATATGTGAGATCTTCTGAGGAAAATAGATCAATATCGCATTTTTAAATGTCAATATGATATCAGCATATGAAAATATCGCAATATTTCTTTTTTTTTTGTTTCTTCTTTTTATCTTCTTTTTTTTTTTTTTTTTTTTTTTTTTTTTTTTTTTTTCTTTTTTTTTCTTCTTTTTTTTTATATCGCAATATTTCAGTGTATCGATATTTTTTCCCACCCCTATTTTTCAAAGTGTCGGAAACAGATTAAAAAAAAAACTGCTATTTGCAATGACTGCTAATTTTTTTCAGCTTTAATATCAGAATCAATATCAGTTATCGGCCACATGAGTTTTAAAATATCGACATATCGGTTATCGGCCAAAATTCCAATATCGTGCATCCCTAGCTCTGAATAATCCTGTCTGACTTGCGCAGAATGATGTTACATCACATTTTTTATTAAAGACGGAGGTCTACAAACTGATCGCCATGGTTGTTGTGGTTTCTGCAGGATTTTAATCCAGCAGCAGCTGATACGCATGTGCTCTTACTGCAAACAATCAAGAGAAAAAGACATACAGAGAGAGTCTGAATTAAAAACAAACTTTCTGTCGTTATCCAGGGAATTACGTTGTTTACCGCCATCTGTCAAAGTGAGGAAACATCACTCGTTGCACGTTTACGTCTCGTCGAAGCGTGCACTGTAAGAACCAACCTCACAACTTTCTGATTCAGTGTTTACATGATCCCACGATCAGTTTGGGGCAAGGAATATTGTACCCCATGAAACCGAATGAAAGTTCATTCGGTTCAGCACTTTTCATTTGGAAGGAGGTGTTTACATGGCTCATTTTCATTCCGGTTGAGCTTTTAAATCGACAGCAATCAGTATATTTGGGTCCATGTAAATGCAGCTAGTGTAGTGCAGAGTGCTGCAGAATTGAAGAGGGTAGGAACAATTCCTGACAACAGCAAGGAGTGAAAAATGCCTGAGGGGGAGCATAGAAGAAAGGCAAAAAGGTTGTATTTTCTGTATGGCATGTCAGTGAACTCACCACAGTGACATGGCCACTCAAGAATGGTGGTGAAACTGTGGAGGACAAAAACTGCATTATTGAGGAATGTGTTTTCATTTTCAACTAAAAACGTTGCTTTTATACCTGTATATACCAAATTAGAAATAAATGATACAGATAACAAAAGCATTTGCACTAATCTGCAGCAGGATTGGGGAAACACAACATTTAACAGTCCTAGAATAATAGCATGTACAATTAAAATGAGCCATGCATGCACTCTGCTTTCTTATTTTCTATGGCCTAACAGCTGTTGTTTTTCCTCCATCTCTTATAATCCCTGAAGTATTGGTGAAAACTTCTACAGCTTTGTTTAACTTCACTTCAGAAATAAATCATTAAATAAATATGCCCAACAGGCGACTCACCACAGGGTTTGGCCGCCTGGGAGGCAGCAGTTGCCAGCAGCAGGGCGAGGCAAGAGAGCACGCTGATGAGGTTCATGGTGGGAAGGTTTGGCACCGGACAGGGAAAACTCTCTGGTTTATATACACCTGCTCACAGCTGGCTGAGCTCACACCGTCTTCACATGGTCTCTTTTGACTCTCTTTTGAATTTTCAGACTTTATCAGATTTAGTGTTGAACACTGATAAAGTTGTCGTTTTGGGCAACTTTAATGTTCATGTTGACGATAACAACGACAGCTTAAATATTGCTTTTAAATCTATGCTAGATTCAATCGGTTTTTCACAAAATGTTCACGAACCCACTCATTCTCATAATCATACTCTGGATCTTGTCCTGACGTATGGTATTGACAGTGAGGAACTGAAAGTTTTTCCCCATAATCCTGTTCTGTCTGATCACTTCTTAATAACTTTTGAGTTTACTTTACTTGACTACACGATGGCTGAGAATAAATTCCATTACAGCAGACGTTTATCAGATAGTGCCGTGACCAAGTTTAAAGAATCTATTTCATCACTATTTCCTACAATGCCAGATGTTAACGTCACAGAAAGCATCTATTCAAGCTTTACTCCAGTTCACATTGATCAGCTTGCTGATAAAATTTCAACACGCACAGTACTAGATAATGTGGCTCCGTTAAAAAAGAAGATCATCTGTCAGAAGAAGGAAGCTCCTTGGTTTAATTCCCAGCTACGAACTTTAAAACAGACATCTAGACGTTATGAGAGGAAATGGCACATCTGGCTTAGAGGAGTCTCGCTTAATCTGGAAAGAGAGTCTAATAGTTTATAAAAATCCTTACACAAGACTAGAACAGCTTACTATTAATCATTGATGGAGGAGAACAGGAATAATCCCAGGTTCCTCTTCAGCGCTGTAGCCAGGCTGACGAAGAGCCGTAGTGCTGTTGAGGCATGCATTCCCCCGACTCTCAGCTGTGACGATTTCATGAGTTTCTTCACAAAAAAAAAATTGTTTCTATCAGAGAGAAAATCCATCTCATCCTCCCAGCTACAAACGACATCTTACCCCCAGCAGGTTTAGAGACATCTGTAGATGCTGAATTATGTCTGGATTTATGTCTTTGGGTAATATCATCAGACAACATGGCATAAACTTTCATTGCAGATGCAGACGACACTCAGATATACTTATCTATGAAGCCTGATGAAACCAATCAGTTTGTTAGATTACAAAGATGTCTTAATGACATGAAGACCTGGATGACCCTGAACTTTCTGCTTCTAAATTCAGACAAGACCGAGGTTATAGTCTTTGGACCCGAAAAACTCAGGACTAAATTATCTAGCTTTATAGTTGATCTGGATGGCATTAATTTGGCTTCCAGCACTACAGTGAAGAATCTTGGAGTCATTTATGACCAGGATTTGTCTTTCGGCTCACATATAAAACAGGTTTCTAGAACCGCCTTCTTCCACTTACGTAATATTGCTAAAATTAGGAACATCCTATCTCAGGACGATGCAGAAAAACTAGTCCATGCTTTTGTTACTTCCAGATTGGATTACTGTAATTCCTTATTATTGGGCTGCCCCAAATATGCCTTGAAAAGTCTCCAGCTGATCCAGAATGCTGCAGCTAGGGTTCTGACTAGAACCAGCAGGAGAGATCATATTTCTCCAGTTCTAGCTTCTCTTCATTGGCTCCCTGTTAAATCCAGGATAGAATTTAAAATTCTTCTTCTCACATATAAAGCTCTCCATGACCAAGCTCCATTATATGTTAGAGATCTCATAGTTCCATATATTCCAAGCAGAGCACTTCGCTCTCAGACTGCAGGCCTTTTGGTAGTTCCAAGGGTCTCTAAGAGTAGAATGGGAGGCAGAGCGTTTGGCTATCAAGCCCCCCTATTATGGAATCAGTTACCACTTCAGGTTCGAGAGGCAGACACCCTCTCTACCTTTAAGATCAGGCTTAAAACCTTCCTTTTTGATAAGTCTTATAGTTAGGGATGGTTAGCCTTCCCTTAGTTAAGCTGCTATAGGTTTAGACTGCTGCGGGACATCCATGATGCACTGGGCTCTTTCTCTCCCATCATCTCTGTCTCTCCATGTAGAAACCTGTGACAGTATTGCATCATTAACTGTGTTCTCCTCTCTCAGCAGATCTGGCTGGATAACGTTGCAGTGTTTGTTGGTCTCTCTTTCTGTCTTCTCCCCCCCAGCTGGTCGAGGCAGATGGCCGCCCTACCTGAGCCGGGTTCTGCCGGAGGTTTTTCCTCCCTGTTAAAAGGGTGTTTTCCTTTCCACTGTCGCCACCCCTCCGTGCTTGCTCAGGATGGGGGATTGGACCGGGTCAAGTCAAGATTCGATCCAATCTGTTGGTTTCCTTAACCAGGCTATTATGAATCTGACCTGAATTTTTCTGTCTGTTTAAGCGCCCTGAGGTGACACTGTCATGAATGGACGCTATACAAATAAAGTTGAATTGAGTTGAATTGAATTTTGACGACCACCTGCAAGGTCAGCAGGTGGTGAGACATATGTTAAAGGGTTGGAAGGATGGAATAAATATTCCCATGATAACAGAGGTGCCATGATAATTGTCAACACCCTATAGGGTGCCTCAGTGCAAGATAAGAAGGGGCCAAAACGGGCCCGCCCTCCCCAAAAAAAAAACAAAAAAAACAAAAAAAAAAAAAAAAAAAAAAAAGAGGGTGGAAGAATAGAAGTTCAAAACAATCAGTGATGGCAAAAGCTCAGATATTAAACTGTTGTGGAGCACCATGGCCCACACCAAAGATTAAGGTTTCATTTTGCAATTTCTTGAAGTTGAGGTTTACGAAGTACAAGTTGAGATAGCAGGCGTCGTTCTGGGGATCTTTTTTGTGGTGCTCTCCAAGTTTAGGGGTTTGCAGGTGGTGTGATTACAACGAGAATTTCTCATGCATTCACTTTCCACATTTCTGCTTCCTTTTAACGATATGTAGCTGCTTTGTAGAGAATCAGAAGAGTCGGCTCCCAGTTTTTTAGGAGATTGCAGAACTTTGTGGCCATGCAGCCAGTCACATGTGAGCATACCAATATGTGAAAACAGAGAAGAGAAAATATGTTCCACAGAAAGTGAAGACAGCAGAAAGTGGTGAGGAGAGTGAGTGCACATCGCGTTGCCGTGTAAGATAACTGCAAGTGAAACCTGAAAGTAAAGCAGCATCTGGCTACAGTTTGAGTAAATGCACAAAATCATAAGGATTCTCATAAAAACACTGAATGCAAAAAGGTTTTTAACCAAGCGGCAACCTCCGGTGGCTAAATGTGAGGCCAATGCGGAAGTCCGGAAAAGTGCAAAATATTTGCAGTTCTCTCTTCACCCACTAGGGCATGCTGCAAAACAGAGCAAATCCCCATAGACTGCCTTGTTAAAAATGCCGACTTCATAGCAGGAATAAACATGTTTACAGCAGAAATAAACATGTTTACAGCCTGGCTCAAACATCATTTTAGGTTTAATAAGTCAAGTTTACCTTCATGTTAACTGTGAGGTGGGTGAATTTTTTTTTTATAACTCATACATTTAGTCATCAGTCAGTCATCCATTTAGATGTTATTTAATCTTGAAATTACACATAATTAGGGGCGTGTCGTTTTGATTGCAAGGCGGTGGACTGAATGTTAGCTTGCCGGCCGGTAGCTATCTTTGGCCTCATTGTTTGCTCTCGGTAAGGTCTCAGCCTGTAGCAAAATAGCACAACGGCGGATTTTAGCCATCTAACCGCAAGTCCAAACATGCCTTACCTTTAGACCGCCGATTAGGGGACTATTCTTTGTTAGCCCCCGTTAGTTTCAAGTTAGCTCAGTTAGCATTTAGCTCAGAGTATGTTGGCTGTCAATCATTTGTCCTGAGGCTGCGCTTTGCACATTTTAATATTTTCCTGGAGTGACGACACACGCAATGCGGCGAAAATAGGAACGCCCAACTGGCTTCACTTTTAGCTCAGAATGAAGGGGTGACAAAGCAAAAGGTTTGTCCCCTTTTTTAACTGTATCTATTTTTAACACACAAACCATTAATTTTTTTCCTAAGTTAAAGTAACATACTTAAAAGCTTAGATAACATACAAAAGATCCTAAATTAAGAGCCATTCGGGAGTCAAAAGAACCGGCTGTTCTTTGGAAGCCGAGCCAAAAGAGCCAGCTCTCTGATAAAAGCCAAACTTACCATCACTACAACCCTGGGTATTATTCAGACTCCCTCCTCTGTCTTTCTTCTGAATGTGGCAAGGTACACAACAGAGGGCCTGGGCAGGATTTGATCCTCAGGCTCCCAGGTGATAGTCATGCACACTGACCATTCAGCCAAAGGGACACCCCTGTGGCCAAGTATGCAGGGCGCACGATCAATCGGAGGCATAGTGACAGGACCCCACACAGTCACACTAATGATGTTGATCTTGCTTCAACTGCCGCAGGTGCCTCCTTTTGCTGTTTGTTGACAACGGCCCATTAGTTAACCGTCACAAATCTTCATTCTGCATCTGGAAGTGGTCATCGGATTTTAGTGTGGTCAAAACTAAAATTAGACAGCTTGCTGAACCCCAAAGTGAGCATCAGAATGAGGACAAAAGGAGCCTTAAATGGCTTTGAACTTGCCTGTTGGTGCCAGACGATCCGGTCTAAGAATTTCAGAAACTGCTGATCTACTGGGATTTCTATGAACAACCATCTCGTGTGTTTTAAGAGAATGGTTTGAATTACTGATGTTTGCTCTGGCTCACCAAAATTAGACCAAAGAAGATGGGAAAAACATCTGCTGCGAGTCTTGATTTCGGCAGATGGTACAGGGTGGGGGAGTATTCTCTGGGTAGGGGGTGAGGTCCTGCCCCAGGTGGAGAAGTTCAAATATCTTGGGGTCTTGTTCACGAGTAAGGGAAGAATGCAGCAGGAGTTGACAAACGGATCAGTGCAGCGTCTGCAGTTATGAAGACTCTGTGTCAGTCTGTCGTGGTGAAGAAAGAGCTGAGCCAGAAGGCGAAGCTCTCGATTTACCGGTCGATCTACGTTCCTACCCTTACATATAGTCACCAGCTCTGAGTAGTGGCTGAAAAAGCGAGATCTCGGGTATGAGCTGAAATGAGTTTCCTCTGCAGGGTGGCCGGGCTCTCCCTGAGGAGCTCGATCATCCGAGAGGGACTCAAAATATAGCTGCTGCTCCTCCACATCCAGAGGAGCCAGGTGCCTCAGGCATGTGGACAGGATGCCTCCTGGACACCTCCTTGGTGAGGTGTTTCATGCACGTCCGACCAGGACAAGACCCTGGGGGAGACCCAGGACACACTAGAGGGACTATGTCTCTCAGCTGGTGTGGGAATGCCTCGGGATCCCCCTGGATGAGCTGGTGGATGTGGCCAGGAAGAAGGAAGTCTGGGCTTCCCTGCTTAGATAGCTGCCCCCGCGACCCGACCCCAGATAAGCGGAAGACAGCCGTAGGGTACGGTACTGTGAACTGCATTGTATATGAAATGTGCGATACAAATAAACTTGCTTACTTGCACACTTTGGGCCCCAAAATTGTTTGAACATCACAGCCTGCCTGAGTACTGTTGTTGACCATGTCCATCTCTTTCAAACTACAGCAATGTATATCACACCACCTGCTGACTTTGCTGTTGAATATTACCCCTGACAAAGGTCGTCAATTAAAAACAAAGCATATGTGAAGAAAGTGTGAAAGCCAGCTGTGAGCAGGTGATACAGCAGAGTTGATGTGCCGAACTCACATGAACCTCGACTTCTGATGACTACTTCCAGGATGATGCACCATGCCATAATGCTATTAGTCTGACTCTCTTAAATCTGAACCAACAGAAACTGCACCAAATAAATTATCATAGTTGCCGTTTCAAAGGAGTATAATCTCTTTCTATATATTTTTGGTGTCATGGAGGTTTGAATTTATGGAAACAAATGTTTTCGAAGGCCTCTCTGGATATTCAGTAATTTCAGGCTGTAAAAAAAAATAGGGTTATTCATCTTCCACAGTGCTTTGTATGAGGTTTTATTTAGGACAATTGTGTTCTTCTAGGCGAAGCATATTGAATTTTAGGGGTGGGATAAAATATTGATACACTGAAATATTGGGGCCCTGCGACAGACTGGCGACCTGTCCAGGGTGTGCCCTGCCTCTCGCCTGATAATAGCTGGGATAGGCTCCAGCAACCCCCGCGACCCTGAACTGGATAAGCGGTACAGAAAATGACTGACTGACTGACTGACTGAAATATTGGGATATTTTCATATGCAGATATCATATCGATATTTAAAAATGCAGTATCTATTTTTCTAATGAAATCTCACGAAATTTCACAAAAACCTGAGAGATTTCGCCGTTA
Organism: Atherinomorus stipes; assembly: GCA_023101725.1. Lineage (NCBI taxonomy): Eukaryota > Metazoa > Chordata > Actinopteri > Atheriniformes > Atherinidae > Atherinomorus > Atherinomorus stipes. The sequence goes on from JALJCO010000156.1 coordinate 26,950, forward strand.
CAAATTCTCGTGCGGGTTTTCGTTGGTAAAATAGATCAATATTTCATTTTTAAATATCAATCTGAAATGTGCATATGAAAATATCGCCATATTCCAGTGTATCGATATTCGTTCCCAGCCCTATTGAATTTCATACACTGCAACACTGAATTTGGAATTTGGACAGCCTTGTATTAGACATCTCGTCTAAGCTTAAACCAAAATTCACCTGACTATAATTAGTCTATATTTTAGCCCGAATCTAGATGTTAGAATTCAGTCCATTTACTAAGAATTACCCCTCCTTGGCCTGCCACCTTATCGTGGTGGAAGGGTTTGCGTGTTCTGAGGATCCTAGGGGCTACAGTATGTTGTCTGGGGCAAAATTATGCCCCTGGCAGGGTCACCCACAGCAAACAGGTTTCTAGGGGGGGGACCAGACAAAGCGCAGCCCAAACACCTCTTATGGAGACGAACATCAACCGAGCCACGTGTCCCTTGCCCGGACGAGGGTCACCGGGGCCCCCCTCTGGAGCCAGGCCCGGAGGTGGGGCACGGAGGCGAGCGCCTAGTGGCCGGGCTTTTGCTCATGGGGGCCGGTCGGGCTCAGCCCAAAAGGACGACATGGGTCCCCCTTCCACCACCCGCGAGAGGGGTCAGGTGCAGTGCGAGTTGGGCGGTGGCCGGGGGAGACCCTGGCGGTCCGACCCCCAGCTGCAGAAGGTAGCTCTAGGGACGTGGAATGTCACCTCTCTGGTTGGAAAGGAGCCTGAGCTGGTGCGCGAGGTTGAGCGGTTCCGACTAGATATAGTTGGACTCACCTCCACGCACAGCTCGGGCTCTGGGAACACCATCCTCGAGAGGGGCTGGACCTTGTTCCACTCTGGAGTTGCTCCCGGTGAGGGGCGGCGAGCGGGTGTGGGCATACTCATTGTCCCCCAGCTCAGCGCCTGTACGTTGGGGTTCATCCCGGTGGACGAAAGGGTAGCCTCCCTCCGCCTCCAGGTGGGGGGACGGGTCCTGACTGTTGTTTGTGCCTATGCACCGAACAGCAGTTCAGAGTACTCCCCCTTCCTGGAGTCCTTGGACGGCGTGTTGGAAAGCGCGCCTTCCAGGGACTCCATTGTTCTGCTGGGGGACTTCAACGCTCACGTGGGCAAGGACAGTGAGATGTGGAGGGGCGTGATCGGGAGAAACGGCCCCCCTGATCTGAACCCGAGTGGCGTTTTGTTGTTGGACTTCCGTGCTCGTCAAGGATTGTCCATAACAAACACCATGTTCAGGCATAAGAGTGTCCACATTTACACCTGGCATCAGGACACCTTATGCCGCAGTTACATGATCGCCTTCGTAGTCGTGTCATCGGACTTGCGGCCCCTTATCCTGGACACTCAGGTGAAGAGAGGGGCGGTGCTGTCCACTGATCACCACCTAGTGGTGAGTGGGCTCAGATGGCGGGGGAGGTTGCCGGTCAGACCTGGCAGGCCCAAACATGGGGGGGGGGGGGGGGGGGGGGGGGGGGGGGGGGGGGGGGGGGGGGGGGGGGGGGGGGGGGGGGGGGGTTGTGAGGGTCTACTGGGAACATCAGGCGGAGTCTCCTGTCGGGGAAAGCTTGAACTCCCACCTCCGGGAGAGCTTCAACCATGTTCCGAGGGAGGTGGGGGACATTGAGTCGGAATGGGCTATGTTCCGCACCTCTATTGCTGAGGCTGCTAGTTGGAGCTGTGGCCGTAAGGTTGTTGGTGCCTGCTGTGGCAGTAATCCCCGAACTCGCTGGTGGACACCAGCGGTGGTGGGATGCCGTCAAGCTGAAGAAGGAGTCCTACCGGGTCTTCCTGGCCTGTGGGACTCCTGAGGCAGCTGACAGGTATTGGCGGGCCATTGGGGGCGGGTTGCTTAGGCAGCTACCCCCACAACCCGATCCCGGATAAGCGGAAGAAGACAGTACGGTACGGTCTTAAAAATTAAAGGGACGGCCAAATGTTAGGTTAAAACATTTTTAACAGGCATCAATGTACAAAGTAGTTTAGGTTGAGTCTAAGCTCAGACGGCTTAAAAAAACTTTTTTTAGAACAGGCGTTTAGGCGTTTATTAGAACAAAAGATGCTCAGTGGGTGTGTGTTCTTCTTTTTAGAGATCGCTTTGGAGTAAAAGAGTGTCATAAAAAATATGGATATTTGAAGGTAGAAACAACAATAGCAGATTTCTCCAAACTAAACAAATATGCACAATGTGGTAAAAAGAAATAAAGCCTTTTCTCTTGGTGCCGACTTTGAATATATTTTCTACTAATGTGAAGTTGACCTTATTTCAGAGCGAAAAACATCAGATCAGCAAGTTTTCAGAGATAAATAAAGCCAAGACCTTCAGCTTGACAGCTTGAAACTCTCGTGGAAAAACAAACATTGGAGCTGGGATCCAACAGGGGATCATGGCAGCTGCATCCCAAAATAACCAGCCAGTTTAAAAGCCTCCAACTTTATCATATCACATCAGTTAAAAGCCCACCTTCAGCTTGCACTTTACACACCTGCAAATTTCACAAGGAAGGAAAAAAAGACACAGTCCAGGATGCATATTATGTTTATTCTTAAATATGCATATTAAATTATAACCTCTTTTTATTCCTTAGATTCCCTTGGCATAGAGTTGGATGGCAAATTTTAAGTCAAACATCTTCTGAGCAAGGAATACTTCAAATATTTAAGTGCAAAACAGCTAAAGCCAAGTTAATTAAAGTAAAATATCACTTCCTCCCCAATATTTAAAAAGTCATTAGTTAACACATAAATTAAAAAACAAACAAAAAAAGCAAGTCTGGCAGCTGTTGATAACAACAGAATTGAAGTTAAAGAGAACAACCCCTTTTTCAGGTGCAAATTCCCTTATTTTGCAGCAAAGCATTAACTTAAAAATTTCCACCTCATATACATATATATATATATTAACATTGTGTATGTTATATTATAATCTTGTTACAATTTCTACATGAAGTCCATATGACTTAAGTGTTACCAAAGGTGAATCTCTGCCCACTGGAAGATTACTCTGGATTTCTGCGTACTATCCATGTCGAAAAAAAATTTTTTTTGACAAAGTATATTGGCGTGTTTCTGGAGATTTATCGTACCTCCACGGTCTGAGACAAACTCAAATATAAATTGCTGTTCACTAGCAGAGGGCATTTTTTTGTCATGAATGTCAAGTTATACGCAGGAACCCTGAGTGTGAGTGTGTGGCCGATGCGAGCAGAAGCAGGCGCACACTTGTTTGTTGTGTGTGTGTCGGTCATGTGACTGCGCCACAGTTGTGTTCGTTGACTGGGCTGAGCAGTGACTAAAAGAAGGCATCATCTGAAACAAAAACAGCACATCTCCTGCACCCACACACAGACATTCACTCACAGAAAACCATCTCATTCATTCTCATTTCTGTCAACCTGTATGGTTTAGTCTACCTACAGTACAGAGCTTCAAGTTCACTTTACTCTACCGAGTGTTAATTATAAATAAGTAAAATCAAGCTAACACTTAGCTCAATGACTCATCATGTGCCTTATACACAGTCTTCGTGTTTTTAACCACCATTTCAACTGTTTGCAGAACATATTGATCCCTCTTTTTACTTTAAACTTCTCCATCTGCTTCCATATTTTGTTTTCCAGTGTCTTGCTACGATTTCTGCATTACACGTCTGAACTAAAGAGTCATCCGTACACAGGTAAGTCATGCGCACCCCTATGAGCAAGCGCACAAGAGAAATCAAGACCACAAAATGTGACAAATCCTCAACGGAGTATGACAAAACTGTACCGAAATTAAAGACACACATAAATATTTAGAAACAGATGGGACATGTAGTGTTAATAATCTGAATTGTTGAATTGAAAGTTCAGAGTTCTTCTTGTTGTGGAATGAATCAGTTTGATGTGGCGTTGAGGAGTACGACCCTGGGTTGGGTTTGTTGAGTCCGCATATATCAGACGGAGGCCACTCGATGCAAAGAGGACTTATTTTGAGGATGATGAGTGGTTCTCTGACGAAAAACAAAAGCATTAATCCAGAGATTCAGAAGCTGCAGGTTCTGAGGGTGGTTCTAAATCTTCAGTCTTGACAATTTATGGACTCATAACTTGACCCTTTTTTTTCTGTCCTTTTACTTCCTCGGGATGCGCCGTTAGCTGTCTGAGACTTCAGAAGTGTTGGAGTCACTGGTAAGTTTCCTGCGCTGTCGCACAGATTTCTCCTCATCCTGCAGAGAAGAGGACAGAGATATTTATTATTCAAAAGACCTAAAAATTATAAAGTGGAAGAAATGCTGATTATCTTTAAATACAACACAGTAGATCCGTTCTGCTCCAGTTTGTGATAAACATTTAGTCAATAGTAACTCTGTAACTGCTTCTTAAAGGAATAGTTCACCCTCAGAATGATTTAACTTTATTTTCCACTTACCCTCATGGTGAGCAAGACTCTCGACCACTTTTTAAATATGTCAAATGCAGCCGGAGATCAGGACGACTTCTCGTTTCCCCCCCCAAAGGAGTTCGCCAGGGTCAAAGAGGTCCATAAAAGTCCACAAAAACTTGTCAATATTCCTCCATACTGCTCGTCCCATGTAATCCAAGTGTCCTGAGTGGGCAGCGTCCAGAATTTACTCGAAACGACGTCATTTAGTATATTTTTAGAGCCTAAAAAGGAGTATTGTTTACGTCCATGAAGCGCGCCCATGCGCGGTCACGAAACTACGGAAGCCTCGACGTTCAGAGCCAACTCTGCAGATAACGCAAGCGTAGAAGAAGAAATTCACTGTTTACATTGTGCTAAGAGCGCGAGAGCTCTACACAAACCGAGACAAATACAGGAGGGGTTGGATATTGATCTAAAAGAAAGAAAGAAAGAAAAAGAGAACGTGCGATCTCGTCTGCCGTGGCTTCCGTAGTTTCGTGAACGTGCATCAGCGTGCTTGCTAGGCATGCAATGTTGTCTTGTTTAGACTCTAAAAATATACTAAATGACGTAGTTTCAAGTAAATTCTGGACGCTACCCACTCAGGGCACTTAGATTACATGGGACGAGCAGTATGGAGGAATACTGACAATTTTTTGTGGACTTTTATGGACCTTTTTGGCTCGGACCCTGGCGAACTCCACTGGGGGAAACGAGAAGTCGTCCTGATCTCCGGCTGCATTTGAAATATTAAAAAAGTGGTCCAGAGTCACCATCAGGGTAAGTGGAAAATAAAGTTAAATCATTCTGAGGGTGAACTATTCCTTTAAAGAACCACAAGAGAACTTTGGGAGATTTTGTTGCGATTCGCATTCTGATTCCTGCACCTGTCTTGCATCCTTTGATTTAAATAAAGTTGACTTTTTAGCTTAAAACTTTCTTGTTCTCTTTGTTAGTGATGTTTGATATTGGCTTTTTACTGATATCCAGTATACCGATATTGCCCAACAATTAATTTCTGATATCCGATATCGACCAATACCAATATATGCAGACAACTGTGAGGTTTTATCTCACAGTTGTCTGCAAAGATCCAAAATAACCTTTACCCAACCATTGTAGTTCATTTTGGACAATCTTGCTCCCAGATATCAGATACTAGCAGGTATTAGCCAACATGTGGCTAATTCTAATGTTTCTGACAACTTGGTAACTTAACCAACAACTTAAAACCAGACATAGGCAGCTTCAAAGCAAGTCAGTCTGTAGCAGCAGCAGCTGCAACGTAGTAACATGACTCTGAAAGGGATGCTGGGATATGAAGTTCTTCCACAATAACAGAGACTTTTCTACATGCTGGACCGCTGCTAATGGAACAAGATCTTGCAAGATTTTGTAACAGAACAATGAAATCTCGGAGGATCATTGGTCCAGAAATTTTAAAAAAAAAAGATACTAATATTTTACTATGTCAAATTTTAATGCTAATATCAGCCAATAATATCGGGAATCTTTACTCTTTGGCCTTCAACCCAACCTGAGACTTGATCTTATCTGTCTGTTTTATTTTGATCCAGATTTACTGCCCTGATTCAATCTAGTTTTATTATGTTTAATATATTATTTTTAATTTGTTGTTTCATGATTTCTTGTGTTGTTAATTACCTTGGATGTGCAGCACTTTGTTCAGCTGTGACTGATGTGAAAGTGCATCAAAAATAAAGGGATTGATTGATGGGTACTGAAAGGGTCCTATAAAAAGACCAAAACCAACTCTGGTGTTCCTACTGTGTGCATGGCGCGACGCTCCAGGCTACTTGTCTCAGTTCAGAAACAATCTTAAAGGTACAGTGTGCAAGAATTACTGACATCTAGTGGTAAAGATGGGTATTTGAAAGAAAATATGTTTTTTTTTTCAAATATATTCATATTCCAAGCACTAGTTGTGAATGTATGGTGGCCGTTGGTGGCCAAAATTCTCCCAGACATAAAACTGTTTTTTATCTGTGAGGGGATCCAGTGGTCTCAGGTGTGCTCTAACTCCCATTAAACAAAGCTGGTACAGCAGTTTTAAAGTTCAGAGGGTTCTCACTTCACACACATTGTTTTGTCCTTTCAGGGACGCCGTAGTAAAAATGGTGGAACAAATATGGCAGCATCCGTGTATGTGGACCCCCAGCAAGTAGATATAAATGACTCATTCTAAGAAAATAAACATAACAGCAATTCTAGTGTAGCGATTACATATAAATAGAAACACAATTTGAATTATATATCACATTTACTGACATTTTTTTTTACACACTGTACATTTAAAAATGAAAAGTTGCTGCTATTGAAAGTTTTGCCTGAAAATGTCTAAGAAATCTGGAAATATGAAGTGTTAAATGTACAGGAAACCTAAACTGTGTGATAGCAAAGTTGCAAAGCTTTGAAAAAATAATGAGCATTTGTTTTAAAATTTTTACAATGTTGAGTCATTTCTTGAAAAAACAACTTTATACAGCATTTATTGGGCACCATTTCCAGAAACAAATTAAAATGGCTAGAGTAATAACACAGTGAAGTTCAAATTCCATTAAAGTAAACTTATGCGCATTGATGGCAAAAAAGGAGTAATCAGTCCAAGCCTTTGGGAACACAGATGGTTCTTGTTAAATAGGACAACCTTTTTGTTGGTTTTGGTCTATTCATGGAGCCTATAGAACATGATCTGACATCCCATTTAAGGTCAGGCAACAAAAACTGAGAGCAAGGAGGCATACATGACTCAGACAAAGTGTATTTTCCTTTGGATAAATAGTTTTTGTGTGCACTCACGGTCTGAAAGATTCCATTCTGTCCCCACTCTCCAGGGGAGTGGTCTTCAGGGTCTCTCTGCCTCGTCCTCCTCCTCTTCCCCCTCTTCCTCTCTCACCGTGTCCATCCCATCTTCCTCATACTCTGTCAGACAGTCCGACTCCCTCCGCTGAAAAGAAAGATTTAAAGGATACATTATAGAAAGGATTTATTGACTCAACCACCCCGTTTAGAGAGCATCAATAAAACATCAGACATCTCCTACAGTATTTCAGTGAAACAGAGCAGGTGGAAGCTTTGCAATGTTATTTATTACACCGTTTAAATCTGACATGACCTCAAAGGGTGACCAGCCATTTAGCAGCTACAACTGCTCCAACAAAGGCTTGTAACATGTGGAGGTTGTGTGCTTAAGGGTGCAAAACATGGGAGTTATTGTGTAAAAAGGAATTGCAGTGAACAAGCAAGTGGCCTTCACCTTCTGTGGCTACGTAGCTTTGGACTGGCTCGATCCTGGATACAATCTCTGCAAGGTCAGTGAAGTCGGCTCCTGGACATGTGCAGGACTAAGAGACAAGGAATCATTCTTTATTAATATACTCCAATAAAGCTTAGATAGTGCACATGACTGTAACGTGTACGGAGTATGAATGAGCTCTCCTCCCTCACATCGGCTCTCTTGCCGTCGTTGTAGTCAGCAGAACGGTGATCCTTCAGCATGTTCTCGATAATGTCCCCTCGAGCCCAGCCAGTGAACACCAACTTGCCATGCTGGAAGCCCACGTCCTGAAATACGAGATAGTTTTAACAGACTATCTGAACCATCATTTCTGGTACTTAGCAGTCAACTGAAATTGGGGAAATGAACTCACATCAGAGAAATTACTGGCTTCACCGTGTTGAAAAATTAAAGAACAGATTTTTGTACAAACCCAAACCCTAATTGCACTGTTTAAGCTACACTTGAAAATAGCTCATTTATTTTACCTGTGGAAGCTCAAAGTAAAATTATCCGCTCCTCATTGATCACTGTTTAATTTCAACTTCTAACCACATAAATGAGTGGTCAAAAGTCTCCTACTCTTACTTTTTGCTTAGAAACTACCTATAGCCATGTTTTTATTGAGCGATAAGGTACGAGTCAGGCTAGTCCAGTAAATTACTTTGTGTGTTTCCATTATAAAATTGGCCCAAACAACTGAACCATTCGGTTAATATCAGTTAAACATTAGGTGCATCGGTTACTGTTGTAATGTTTAGGTTGGGTACAGAAGTTACTGTGTACAACTTAACTAATGTGTGAATACAACTTGACATATGGGGGCAAACACTAGTGTTCCTTCTTAAAGTTGTACTTCCATGGTCATTTCATTAATATTTCTGTGTTCTCCATTATTATTGAATGCATTCTGCATCGTTTCTGTTTAAAAAACCTTCTGGTATCTTTGTATCCAGCTGTATTTGTATACTAGAAGAGAGGCTTGTGGTCCAACAGCAGGTTTTCCGGGTCCTTCTCATGAGTTTCCGTCTGATTGGCTGCCTCCCATCAGTGTATGAAGGAAGGAAGCTCCGCCCTCCGCTCTTATTTTGTTACAGACAGGAAATAGAGCCGACAAACAAGTTTGTTCCGCCATGCTAACAAACAGTTAGCTAATTAGCTTCTCAACTCCGAAGCTACAGTTGTGCTGTCTCCACTTCTAGTGTGTAGTGGAGGGTTACCTGCCTTCCAATGGACAGATATAAAGCCCACGTGGGATACGCTATTTGCAATGTGACGTAGAAGTGCAAGGCTGTTCCCGATTCGCTCTTTTCTTCGTATTGTTTCTGTGATGAGAAAGCACAGCCGACTGGGGGGAACGCAACGCTAGCAAGTCAGCATGTGTAAGTAAACAAGGGGGAAACCCCTCCGTATTTCAGAAGGAGCAAGTTAAACGGGTTTTCAGTGGAAGGAGGCCTTTAAATATGATGTTTATGATCATTTACAAGCATAAACTTTGGAATCGGAGTGATGAGGGAAGTTTTACCCATCACTTATAGGCCAATATGAAAAATCAGAAAATTGCCGCATTTCAGAAAACGGGTTCATTTTTAGACAACATGCGGATATTGTTTAAGTTCCTGATATTTTAGTAACAACTGGTTATGTATGTAATTTCCCCACATTTGTAATGCATGGCCACAACTTGGTCATCTTGTTCCCACATGTTAACTATTTGTTGCCACGCTAAACTATCACACAGTATTTCAGTATTATACTGAGAAAAGCAAGATGTGGATCATAAATCACCACACATTCTTCTGTAATTCCTAAGACTGTGCATTCAGACCAGACAGAGTTCGTTAAGGGTAGGCATTCATTTCATAACCTAAGGCGGCTCTTCAATAATATATTCTAAACATTCAACCCACTCAGCAGAGTTTGTGATTTTATTAGACACGCACAAAGCATTTGATCAAACTGAATACAGACATTTAATACTTGGCGGAAATTTGGATTTGGCCCAGTGTTTGTTTCTTGGATGGAGACTTTGTACTCGACACCTCAGGTGAGAATCAAGACCAATAATCTAAATCCTTCTTACTTACGCCTTTACCGAGAGACACGTCAGGCTGTCCTTTGTGTCCCCCCTCCTCTTTGATCTAGCAATTCAACCTCTTGCTACCACACTGCGAATGGACAAGGATGTGCAGGGTATTACTCGAGATGGAATGCTCCATAAAGTGTCTTTATATGCAGACGATTTGCTTTTGTTTATTTCAGATCCGGAAGTTTCAATCCCTAAATGTTTCAAAATTATTTCCAAATTTTGTAAATCATCAGGTTATAAAATTAATTGTACCAGAAGTGTCATGTTTCCACTTAATGATCTGGCTCAAAATTCTACCTTTGTTTCGCATCCATTTAAAATCTGATCGGGTCTCTTTACATACTGTATCTGGGAGTAAACATCGCAAACAAATATAAAGATCTGTTCCAAAATAACTTACTAGGTCAAATAAGGGAGGAGCTTAAAAAGTGGTCCACTCTCCCACTGTCACTAGCTGGGCATATTAACTCTGTAAAAATGATAATACTGCCCATAATTTTATATTTATTTCAGAAAATTTCCTTTTTAGACCTTCATTGTTTGATACTGTTTTTCGTGTCTGGGCTGGGAAAGGTTTGAAGAATGTAGAAGATCTTTTTGCGGATGGTAGCTTTTGCTACTTTTGAGCAGCTGTCTACAAAATCCAGTTTACCGAAGTCTCCATTTTTAGATAGCTTCAAATTCGTGATTTTGTTCGCAAGGCATTCCCTACCTTTCCTTTGAAACCAAGTATCTGTCCAATTGATGATTGTTTGACACTAAAACCCCACCGCATTGGTGGTGGTGTATCTCAGCTGTATTCAATTATCTTAGAAATGAAATGTCCTTCGTTCCCTCTTAGGAGTCAGTGGGAGGAAGACTTAAATACAACACTGACGGATGACATCTGGCAAAAGATGATTATCAAAAGACACACCTCTTACATTTGTGTCAGACACAGACTAACACAGTTCAAAGTGTTCAACCGCATGCATTTGTCCCGGACTAGGCTGGCCAGAATGTATCCTAACATGGATCCTATATGTGTTTGTTGCAAGCAAACCCCCGCCACTTTGGTAAACATGTTCTAGTCATGCCCCAGTTCATTTACATTTTGGTCAGACATTTTCAAGTCATTCTGCCATATCTTTGGGGGAAAAAATTTATCCCAGTCCTCTAACAGCGATTTTTTTTGGAGTGGTACACACTAGTGTAGCTGTGTCAAAAGGGCAGTCACACCTGATTGCATTCTCCACTTTATTAGCTTAATCCCTGACAAACTGAAATCACCCTCACCTCCAACGCTGGGTGATTGATGTTATGTCTTTCCTACAACTAGAAAAGATTAGGACCACTGTTCAAAATTCAACCGAAAAATTTCAGAATGCATGGTATCTTTTTTGGATTACTATAAAATAATACGTTTGATGCTAATTCTTTAGACTTATAATAATGTAATTATACTCTCCCCTCTAAACCCCTTTCTTTTCCCTGTTTTTTTACCTTTGCCAAGGAGGTAATGTTTTTGGTTACTAGCGTTAGTTTGTCCGTCCGTCCTTACATCCATCTGTCAGCAACTTTACAGAAGAAGTTCTGGACGGACTGACCTGAAATTTTCAGCAGCCGTGAGCCGCAGCCCAAGGACGAACACATTAAATGGGGTGGTGGTGATCCGGATCACCTTATGGATCCAGGAATGTTTTGAAGGATTCTTTAATCATTGTGAGATCGGCCATGTTGGAAAGACTGTTGATGAGGCGTGAGTGCCCCCTTGTGGCAGAAGTGTGCAGCTGCAGAACTGAGCACACGATGTCAGGATGCAGAAATGATGAGGAGAGAAGACTGTTGGACAGACTTCTAGCCAGTTGAATATGGTGAAATGTGTGCGTCTGTGAAGAACTGTAAGTAACTAGTTGCATTTCTGCCCAAACAGTATTTTTATTTAGCCTTTTAATGTTATTTAGCTGATTTGCTCATTCAGAAGTGTTCCTCCATTCACCATACGCCTTTTATGTGATTAAGCCAGCTGATCTATTACATGCCAGTCAATGTAACTGTTGGCCTTGAACACATATGCATGTTTAGTTCCAACTGTAAGGGATTTATTAATAATAATTAATACCTTGAATGTGCCGAATTTGCCGAACAAATGTTCCTCATGGGTTTGTATTTCTGTGTTTATAGACCACACTCACTTCCATCCAGGCATTGCACCTTATCTAGCTCTGGAATTCCTCACCTGTAAGCCTGTCGTTTGTTGCATTACTGTGCTTTTGTGATTAAGAGTGACCAGAAAAGACAGTTAACTGTTCAAGTGAGTCCTGTGTGTTCTGACAGACACCCCATTGTCAATGTTAAGATCTTATGTCCGTGTCTTAGCAAAACGAGTCGCCACGAGTTGCAGCTAGTTATATGGAAACGCTGTGGATTAGGTTTATCCCCTGGAAGATGCCAGTGGAAGATGAACTTGCTGTGGAAATGCTCGCTTAATGGGAGTGGACCATTTTAACACTTCCAAACCAGACCGTACTGCTCAGTGGAAATGGCTTAATACTGTTGTACCACTATTTTCTCCAGTGTTTTATATCCTGATGAGAAAATCTGACTTTTCATTGGCATTCTTTCCTTTTTCTAACAGAAATTTGAAATTCTAATTTCCCATCTGCCACTTAGTAAGATAATCACGCACAGATGTGCTGAGCTACTGTTAAAGTCCTAGCTGGCCATTTAATTGGACCATTGTCCTACGTATGGATGCGTGGGAGGGAAAAAGGTTGTTGACCTATATATGCTCAATGTAACGCTGTGGACTGTGTGGGAAAACAATCAAGACATCCTCCCACTCTCTGTGGGAGATTATCATACATACGAGTTTAGCAGAGCCCCTGCACAGACATCTTTAGTTTACATGAATGCTGATTTTCTCAGATGACGCTGCGGTTATAAAATCAGGAATTTTATTAGAGTGAAGGCGTAAGTATCGACGGTGCAACCGGTGCAGCTGCACCAGGGCCCAGATGCCATCGGGGGCCCATGAAGGAACGGGAAAAAATAAGCAGCTGTCCGTCAGATTTAGGGGGAGGGTAAATAAGAAAAATGCCTGTGTCCATGTAGCATTACCTCATGCACAGCGCTTTACCTTTTCTTTATCTTTTTCTTTTATCTTAAAAACACACGCACATAAAACCTGAGAAAGCCCGTTGGATCATGCATGCAATAGGCCGATTCATTGGCATGGATTTTACGGAAAAGCCTTGTTGTGGCGAACAATAAGGCTTTCCGTAAAATACTGCGAGCCGCTGAGCCACGTTACAAATGCCCGCATCGCACCTGTTTTGTAACGAAGGAGGTCCCAAAAATCTACAACGATGCTAAAGAGAAGGTAAATATTTGTTGGCTATTTGTTTGTGCAAGTAAGGTCTCTGTTATCTTGTCATTATGTCGTTAAGTGTTCTGTCCTTAGAGGGTCTGTCAGTTGAACGTAATTGAAAGCAAAGCCACCATTGTTATTTTCTTAACTTTGTTTTTAACAGACTGTACAATGTTGTGTACATAGTCACTTCAACTACAAGCTTTTACAGACTAATCTGGGCAAACGCCGTCAGTATACCGCCGTTGCTTAGGGTGACATTTCTGTACGTGTGTAATTGGAACAGATGAAATTTGGGCTATTTTCTTAATAATATCGAAGAAATCTGGAAAGATGTGCACATTTCTTGGTTGTTGGAACAGCAGTGGAAAACTTTAGCAGAAGTACCGTGTGTCCTTGAATAAATAATCTAATTTATTTACAAATGAAGCATCAAATGAAGAAAAAACCCCAAAACATTTTAGATGCAAAAAAGTATATATATATAAAAAAAAAAAAAAATCGCAATAATCGCGATTATTATGGCCGCAAAATAATCGAAACACTATTAATCGTCAAAATCGAAAAATCGTGGGTCCCATAATCGTAATCGAATTGAACCATGAAGTAATCTAGATGGGGCAACATTAGTATTTTGAGAAAAGTGTGGCACAGACATTTCTGTAAGCCCTCAGACACTTTCTAACTTTGCTAAAAAGAGCATAATATCTCTCCTTTAAGGTGTTAAAGTAATACATGCATTAGTCTGAGTGCGTCTCAGCTAACAAATACCTGCACTGTGGTTACATAATAACACTCTGAGGCAGTATATTAGTCTCTTTTTTCAGCCTGACTGGAATGGCTGAGGAAGACAGCAGCTTTAAACAGTTCACAAAGATATTAAACAATGAGGAGGCAACCAAATGGTTTTAGACCGCTTAATTTTATGTTCACTTTCATTAACTAAAACAAGCAGATATACAAGAATGTCATATTCAAAAAGTGACTCACGTAGATCTCATCAAACTTGCCAAAGTCCATGGTTTTGAAGCGGTCGATTGGTGGTCTGATGTACTCACAGTAGGCACTTTTCTTCACCACTTCTAACTGCCGCACACACGACACATACGCCAACCGCGACTGGATCTCCGCCATGTCTGGTACCTGTGGGATTGGTTCAGTGTTTAAACCACAGCCTTCTACATTTTTACCATTACAAATCTAAAAAATAGTGTGTAAATTAACTGATTCCATCACAGATCATTAATGCTAAATATCAGTCAACACATAAAAACACTCAAATTCAGGATTTTTTATTCAAGCATCTGAGTCATCATCAGTTACCAGCTCATTGAGCTGCCATCTTTTACCGTACCTTTACTTTCTCTGCCCATGGATTGATTCGTTTCCACAGCAACCACCAGCCAGACAGGCTGTCACCATAGTTACAGAGGTCAGTCTCATCTTGACTACCGACGTCGATGGCAATGACTGTTCTGGCACCCATGTTTCTAGCGATGTCCGCTGTGTGACGTGTAAAAATCACACAGATGTACAAACACAGCATGACATCATCCGGCAGCAAAGAGGATAAGACAATGAATCCTGTGTTATTAAAACTTGTTCAGATGCAACACAGTTTCTGTCGACTGTCATGAAAAATGGCAAAATGCTCCAACAGACTCACACCACAAAAACATCAGCGAAGGCTGTCTCACACACACACACGAGGCAAAATAGTTAAATATTAACAGTGAAACTCAGAAATGTATACTATCATGACCTACAAGCATTCAAAGGCCTGAAGTCGTGACCTTTCTCATCGACTATTTGGTGTCAGACGGAGCCTTGGGGCAGAGCATTTTTGTGGTGTTGAGCCTGTTCGAAGGCAGAAACAGGAAGACATCCCACAAACCCAAAACACAGAACCAGTGTGCCAAGAACAACTATAAAAGCAGCTGATGCAGCATAGGATCTTCACAAAGACGGCAGCATAATAAAATTCTCAAATAAAGGATGTTGACTTAAAGAGGCTCCCTTTAGCTGGGTCAATCTTTGGGCCTTGAGAGCTTCATATTTCTCAAATTTCCAAAAAAAACAAATCACCATCATCAATGTGTTGCATTCAAACAGACTCAGGGGAGTTTTTTTCTCTGCCCACCACGAGAAAATGCTTTAAAACAAAGTTAAATTTGCATACATGCTGCAGGAATCTGTGCATTTGATATGTTGCACCTTTAAATGCCTCAGATGATGAAGACTAATTTAATGGTGTGCAAAAAAAAAAAAAAAAAAAAAATCCTCCCCCCAGTCTGAACACCCACACATAAACAAGCACCACACTCCTAAGACAAATGCTGATTTTAAAATGACAAGTACGACAAACCAGAAACGTGGGGCTAGGTGACAGAGACAAGACATGAAAATAAGTCAATTTAAATGCCGAATCTGATCCATTTATCATGTTTTACATGAGGTAAGCATCTTTACCCAATGAGACTTCATTTAGCGACTTTGAAATTACAACTTGCCTGAGGCGAGCAATTTAAAGTGTAGAATAATAGAAAGGCAGGATTGTACAATCATCCTGGGCATGTCAATAAAAAACCTATCACCCAGCCCTACAGAAGACGCAGAACTTCACCAGAAGAACACAAATAATAACAGCACAACAAACTCATGGAGTTAAATGAAAAAAACAACAAAAGAAAACAGAATCAGACTTTTTTGTGTGCAAAATTTTTTTTCTTCTGTGGGAAACACAAACACACTCACCCTGTTCAATGCAGTATTTCTTTGAGAAATAATCACATTTAAAAAATACTGTTTAGTGACAATTTTTCCCATCTTGTAAACCAGACTGTTTCAGAGTTTCCTTTTAGAAACTTAGTTTTTAATCATGCCAAATTCTCCCAGTGGCTCTGAGAGTGGAAACTTGATGAGGGAAGGTGAATGTCCAAAGGAGCAATCCACATCCAGATAAGGTAGGGATGCACCGATCCAGTTTTTTCTGATTCAATCCAATACCGGCCCCTGGGCTGAGCATATGGCCGATACCCGATACCAATCCGATACTACTTTTGAATCAAAGAACTATATAACTTGCCATGTGAGTGAAGGCATCAGCCTTGACATCAACATTTAGCCTTGTTTTAAAAAAGGTAACAAATTTACACAGAAATAATTGTACTTCACTTTTTCTATTAATAGCTAAGTGTAGATTTATTATGATCCTAATAAAAACAGAAAAGACTGGATTGGTTTCACTCATAAGATATCCAATCCAGCTGATTTGTCAGTAATAGAGCAAATATCCGATCTAGGTATTGGATTGGTGCATCTGAAGGTACTCATGTTTTTTAACTTTGTTATTTCATAATTTAATTTTTTCAGGATGCACGATAACCATTTTTAAAAACGGATACCTGATAAATTTCAGCTCATAAAGGCCGATACCGATAACACACATACATACATAAGTATACCAAATCAAATATTGCAACTGTATGGGATAGTTGGTGTCTAAAATAAGACGGGGGAAAGTGGTTTGGAAGCAGCTGGGGTCTCCCTGTGAAGCAGCAGCTTTCTTTCCCCAATCGCAAAATCTCGGCGAGACAAGCATAAAAAGTGGGATTTTCAACTGCATGTCCGATCTTAAAAATTCCAACTTTATGGGACATAGTTGTCGAAGTAAGTCGTCATGATGTTCGGACTTATCGGAATGACGTCATAATTTCCTGTTATCGGCCTGATAATTATCGTGCATCCCTATGAATTTTTCATGTGGTGGATTTCTTAATGAGATTATATTCTGGCTCAATATTCAGATGGGAAAAACTCAGCACTACCACAGGACTCCCCTCCATTAGAATAACCCCGTGTGACTTTACTTACCAAGTACACAAACATTACAAACTTAATAACCCCCTTGTACAAAGCATCCCCATCCATCCTCCCACCTCCCCCCCTCCTCTGGGAAAAACATGAGTTGGGAAGACACTGAGGAGTATAGAGTTACACTGGTTGGGGAGTGGGCTGGAGTGCGATGGGGGGAGGGGGGGCTGCCACCTGTACTTGCCTGGCAGGTTGTTGATGTAGCCACCATCCATTAGCAAGTTGCCATCTTTGGGGTCGCAGAGAGGGCGGCAGATACCCCGATAGGGTCATGCTCGCCCGCACATAGCGCCACAGAGAGCCTGGCACACCAGGGAGGGAAGGAGGGAGGAGGGAGGAGGAGGGGGGATAACATCTCAATAATGTTTGCTAAACGTTTTAGATTAGTGATGACACAGACCGCAATCCAAACATCGAGAGGGAGTTCAGCCAAAGACGGCAGCCGATCCCTGCAAAGGCTAGGACTGTTATGCTGCTCACCTTTAAACTCTTGTTTCATACCACTGCAAACCTGGCCCCACCTTGCACGAACACCTCGTGTGACTTGTGCAAAAGGTAAACAAGTAAATGGTAGCCATCACAGAGGCAAAGGTGTTTTCAGTCTCCAAACTATGCCTCATCAACAGTGCTTTCTTACCTGTGATAATGTGGTTTTATAGAAACATACAGAAACTGAAGTCTGGTTCAGCACTGACATGATTTTAGTGCCAATGGGTCTACAGAGACATCAGCTGCAGCAGATGTTGTTGAGACAATGCTTGGAGATCTTCACCGTGAACATGGCAGAGGAGCAGCCAGCCTATCCAGTCCTGCAGTACAGCTCACAGCCAGCAGGGGGCAGGAGCAGGCCAGGCGCTGCATGGGTTGGAAGGATAAGGAGCACCGCAGAAGAAAAAAGCAAGGGGTGCCGCTGTGCGTGGAGTATGTGTGAATGCTACGGCAGGATTATCTCCCTGAAACATGACTTTAGAGGGACTAACAAACCTACTGCTTTCAGATTCATTCATCTAGATTTAGCACACCTTTTAAAGGCTTTCTTCAGTTTGGGTTGGGGGTGGTGCTAACATGTGCAACAGCAGGATCCAGAACACACATTCCCCAAAGAATTATAAAAGGAAACATAATATATGCCATCAATATATATTTAAGAAAAATATATAGATGGGTTCACTGTATCCAAGACACTGGCATGCACATAAGACAAAGCAAAGCCAGGGGAGAGGACAGGAGCTGGGTAGGAGAGGCTGAACATGTTCCTATAGGCAGAGATGACTGAAATGAAACGGGAGCAGGACACATTCGTGGGAAACAAGTTCCAGTTAAATCCACAGGACGGACACATTTACGTAAACCCAAACGCAAAGTGATCCACAACAGCAGAAGACATATGATGTGGATGTGATATTGACATGGCTCAGTCCTTCACCACCTCAAGCAAAGCAGAATTGTCAGCTATCAGTTTGTTTTTGTAATAATCTAAAACACAAACGATAGTCTGTGTCCCTGATCTTGAGTCGAAATTCTGACTAAATTCAAACCTAGGTCAAGGGTTGTTTCCATCATCTTAGGGCGCATTCACAAAGCTTTTTGATGCGAATCAGAGTCCGTTTGCTCGGAAAGTCCGCTTCATTTTGGGGAGTTGTAAACGCGCAAAAGGACTCTGGTCCAGCACAAACAAGCGGACTCGGTCCACCTACAAACGTGGGTCTCGGTCCCATTCCAGTGCACTACAAACAGCTGTTTCCTGCATTTGGTTTAGCATGATGGCATTGGGTAAAAAGTTGGGCATCGTGGGTAAACTCTAACCCTACAACAAACACACGTGTGGGATTGCAGTACTCGTGGTCAGACGTGGAGTGACAAGGAAGCAAAAGCTTTAAAGGATAACTTTCTTTTTTTCCAACCTGACCTTATTTCTAGAGTTTATTCGTGCACATATACACAGGGGTAAAATTTCTATAACTTTGAGTCCTTTGGAAGATATTAGCGATGAGTCGTCCTTCAGTGCACATCCAGTATCAT
The DNA here is from genome assembly GCA_023101725.1 of Atherinomorus stipes. Classification (NCBI taxonomy): domain Eukaryota; kingdom Metazoa; phylum Chordata; class Actinopteri; order Atheriniformes; family Atherinidae; genus Atherinomorus; species Atherinomorus stipes. Next base: position 46,008 of record JALJCO010000156.1, read on the forward strand.
GGTGGAGACGGGGCAGCCACTATATAAGACATTATCTGCAGCAAAACTCCTTCATTTCATCAATACTTTAAGCAGAATCAAGTAACTTTACGGCAAATAATGTCTTATATAGTGGCTGCCCCGTCTCCACCATTACACTTGATGTACACCAAAGGGCAACTCAACGTAATATCTTCCGAAGGAGTCAAAGTGATGCAGAAATTTTACAGGTGAGTAAATGCACATATACGTATACTGCTACAAATACGGTCCAGTAGGGATCCATGATATAACTGGCCCCCTATCAGTATCAGCCTATAATGGCCTTAAAACTGAGTATCGGACATTGGCCACCCCACTGATATTTAACCAATCAGCCCGCTGTTTTTAAAGTCTAAAAAAAAAAACAACTTCTTCTTCAAAAACTTCTATTTTTCAGACTTTAAAACTTCTAAAGACAAGGGGTGGGAAAAAAATATCAATACACAGATCATTCCAATATTGACATACCAACTATAAGTCGCTCTTGAGTATAAGTTGCATCAGTCAAAAAATGCATCCTGAACGGGAAAAGAACATAATAAGTCTCCGGACATAGGTTGTATTTATTTATCTAAAATTGGGTAATCTTTAGCAGTACAAATAGGATATGAAAAATCTGAAAATCCCCAGTCCGGATCCAAAGTTAATGCCTGTAAATGATCATAACACATGGGATTTTTGCCCTTGGAGCAGAATGTAAAGCCAAGAGCATTAGACTGTAATATTAACTCCTTCGATCATGTCAGTCAATATGAATTGATACTTAAAAATATGTGAAATTGTATATATTTTCATATATAAGTTGCAGGAAAAAAAAAAAAGCACAGGCCGGCAAACTATGAAAAAAAGTGTGACTCATAGTCCGGAAAATATGGTATGCGATTTCATACTGACATTTAAAAACACGGTATTGATCTATTATACCAAAGAAATCTCACAATATATCATCGTTCTGTTACAAAATCTTGCGAGAATTCACAAAAATTTTGCAATATTTTCATATGCTGATATCATATTGACATTTTTGTACGTAGCATCAATCTATTTTACTAACTAAATCTCTCACGAGAATTCATGAAATATCGCAAGAGTTTGTAACAGAACAATGAAATTTCGTGAGATTTTCTAAGTAAATTAGATAGATTTTTAAATGTCAATATGATACGAGCATTTGAAAATATTGTGATATTTCAGTGTATCAATATTTTTTCCCAACCCTATTTTTTATAGTGTCAGAAACAGATAATAAAACTGCTATTTGCAATGACTGCTTGATTTTTTTCAGCTTTAATAATATCGGCATTATTATCGGTTATCGGCCACATGAGTTTCAAAATATCAGCATATCAGGATATTGTCCAAATTCCAATATTGTGCATCCTTAAGGTCCAGGTTAAAAAAAAAAAAGTTGCTCTTTGATCCATGTTTGGTCTGATGAAAGCATATCCCAGTTTCTCGTAAGTACACACAAAAACAATGTGTGGGGCGTGCATTTGGAGGAAACGGAAGTTTTGAGAACCTTCTTGTTTGTTGCACGTCTTGTCCTCAGCCCACGGTAAACTTGAATGCAGCGCCACCTCTGGAGAGATTGGGAACATTATTCAAAAGGTTTGGCTCGGGGAAAAAAAAAAAAACGTGATCTTTTTCTTAGTCCGGAAGACCACCCCCGCCCCCAGCAGAGCCGAGTCCCCAATCGGACCGACGATGCTTTAAAAATGCGCCCTTACGCTGCGCTACCCGCAAGTTAGTGAATGTAAAAATATAAACAAGCAGGTGCAATGTGGTGCATCAGCCACATTCAAAATGTCATTGGAGGAATGATACATTCCAGCACCAGAAGAAAATCCTGATGATCATGCATCTCTCTGTGACCCGTTGATGCTCGAACATGCAAGGAAGAAAGTGAAGGTCGCTGGATTGGGTACCCAGGTGGGACCAAGTCAACTGGTAAAACTGCTGTTTGAGTGGCTAACAAAGCCAATGGGGGCTAGAATAAGATGTGCACAATCTTTTAGAATAATAAGTACTAATCGAATCATTCTCAAGATATATATTGAATTTAAGTCTTTCCTTCCAAACCATGGGCTTCCAATGTCCAAGTTGGGGTTAGTAACAAGTGAGGACTTGGGACGAAAGAAGAGGAGAGGTAGCCAAGTGGTTGACTGTTGACTTGGGAATGAAAAGGGGGGAGAAGGAGGTCTTGGTGAGCGGGTGTATAAATCTGACCTGGGACATTGTTAACATAGCAACCATCCACAAGCAAGTGGCCATCCTTGGGGTCGCACAGGGGAGGTAAATAGGGGGTGTAGGAGGCGCTGGCTCTAACATAGCGCCAGACGCAACCTGTCGGGAAATGGAGATGGAGAAGGAGGAACACATCAAATATGAGCCGGACTCCACGTCACAGATGGAAAAAGGAGATGAGAAGGATAGAGAAAGAAACAGAGAGAAAGAAATGTCTGTAGCATTTGAGAGAAGAATGCAAGAAGAGAAAGAAATGCCGAGAAAAGAGGGGGATTTAATCCCAAAAAATCTTTTCTCATGTCAGTTCTACCTAATTCCAAACCAGGCCAATTCATAGATACCATAAGATCAATCTAATTAAACTATTTGATGGCAAGGAAATGTAGTTAAATTGAGAATAATGATAAGGGATCAAAATATTTAAAGGCTTACTATCACAAAAACCTGAGGGTGATGTGAATGTAATCAGTGAAGCAGAATGTACTCATCTAAAACCAGAGATTCAGCCTGGTTTATGTGTTGATTAAGCTAGTGTTAGTGCTGTTAGATGACTGGTTCAAACAAGCAAGGTGGGGGAAAGTCAAGCTGAGAGAAATCTAGGAAAGTCTCACAAGAGGAAGGAAAAACATGAGATAGAGTCACAGAAGAAGGGGGGGAAAAAAAGAGAGAGAGAGAGAGAGAGAAGACCACCATTTGTAGGCTGGTGTACCGGAACTATATTCTCCAAATAGCAAAATGATGAGAAAAACTGAGTTATATCTGTAATGACACCAAGAGAAGTAATACAAACCCATGACACCTTGTGCCTTAGATCCATCGATAATTCACTATTTTTTTTCAATAGCTGGAGTTACGGTAACATACTGTTAACGGCACCGGGAACCAGAAACATGGGACAAAAACAAACCAGAAAAACTACAATGAAAGCACAGAATGGTAGTGAAGGAATGGTGGAGGCAAGATGGGATGTCATGAAAGGCAAGGTGGAAAGAGTCATTAAGTGTTCTGGATCCTACATGTTGACATGGACATGGGAGGGGATTCAGCAGCTTAGGGTCAGTAACTACACATGTCTACAGCCTAAACCTAAACATGGGCGACTCTATGTCTACGTCTGAGGCGATATCAGGGAACTTAAACACAAAATGTGATGGAGACAACATAATGACAAAGAATTACAGCAAAGAAAGCAAGAAAGAAAGAAAGAAAGAAAGAAAGAAAGAAAGAAAGAAAGAAAGAAAGAAAGAAAGAAAGAAAGAAAGAAAGAAAGAAAGAAAGAAAGAAAGAAAGAAAGAAAGAAAGAAAGAAAGAAAGAAAGAAAGAAAGAAAGAAAGAAAGAAAGAAAGAAAGAAAGAAAGAAAGAAAGAAAGAAAGAAGAAGCCTTGGCAAAATAAATGATGGGAACAATGACACAGAGAAGAAGGCTTTGCTCCAGCAGTTAGTCAAGACGCATGCCAAGATGCATACATCAGCATTCAGTGTTTCCCATTAACTCTTCAAATCCAGTAATCACTCTCCATTACAACACTGGTTTTACAAAAACACCTAAATTTCATGCAGAAAGTGTCAAATTGTCAAAGGCATTAAAATGAGGGCTCTGGATTTGAAGGATTTCTGGGTTGAGTCATTTTACTACTCTACTTTAACTTGTGTTAGTGATGATGCATTTTTATGCAAATCAAACAGAACACATCTTTTACAAATACAGGCACAAGCATAGAAAATTATTGGTTTCCTTTCATATATTTTCAGGGTCATTTCTCCTCATCCCTTGGCTAAGGCATAATCCAAACATGACACTGGCGTGTTCTCAGTAAACAGCAAAATGTTGGGTTGGTAGCTAAAATAATGCAGAAAATTTGGCTTTGATCACTTCCCTGTATGTTTGAATCCCTTTACTGCATACTCTTGCTAGCAGCCTACAGTTGTGCTAGTAAGTTTACATACCCTCCCATTAAAGAAAAGGGTAAATTCACAAAAGTAATTTAAAGGTAGAGTCTGGAGTTCCATCCGTTTCTAGGCGCATTCGGACAGAGAGGTTCTAGGAACGCAGCTCCTATAACTAC
>JALJCO010000158.1:0-10679 GCA_023101725.1 Atherinomorus stipes
AGTCCAAGTCCAGCACCAGTGAGAGTCCGAGTCCGTGTTCAGCACCAGTCAGAGTCTCAGTCCAAGTCCAGTACGAGTCAGAGTTTAGCATGAGCCTGAGTCCGGCACAAAGACAAGTCCAACTTCAGCATGAAGCTGAGTCCGAGTTCGGCACCAGTCCGAATCTGGCACAAAGCCGAGTCCAGCATGAGTCTCAGTCCGGCACAAAGCTGAATCAGAGTCCAAGTCTGGCACGAGTCAGAGTCCAGGTTTGGCACAAAGTTGAGTCCAGCCGAGTCCAGAATGAAGCAGTCTGACACGAAGCCAAGTCCAAGCATGTTCGGGTCCAGCCAAGTCTGGCAAGAAGCGGAGTCCGGAACGACGTTGAGTCCAGCACAAGTCCGAGTCTGACATGAAGCCAAGTCTGGCACATCTAACGTTGCTCCTCTTGCTCCAGAGTTGCATGATTAGTGAAAACAGGAGTGGATCAACGTTCAGGTGCGTTCAGGTGCGTTCAGGTGCGCGGCGCCGGCCAGTGTTAGAGTGCACGTTGAGACTGGAACCTCCTGAGGATTAAAAACTTTGAGGTCTTTGTTTTTCCAATCTCAGAACATCAATAAAAATATATTCATTTATATTCATCTGTATATCCTGATCAGCAAATCTCTTTCCCGACATTTCACACGTGACGTTTAAAAGCACCGCAGAGCTCAGAACCGAGCCCCCATAAAGAGATGGATCATCCATCCCAGCAGGCTCGCAGAGTCTCAACCTCCCAGTAGTGTTTTAGTATCGAGACCTCAGCTCAAAGGATTTGCAGCGTCGTCGTTCAGCATTTTTGCTTAAGACAAAAAAGAAAACTGAGCTAAAAGAAAAGATGTAAAATAAAAATGTCTACAGTTAAATGTCGTCTAAGCTACGCGGACACGTGCAGAGGTCATGGCGAGCTGCTCATAGTGTCTCACATCTGCTGTATATATACGCGCTTATAAAAAAAATAGAAAACATTTGGCAGCCTGATGTCTTCAACTATCCCAGGAGTTTTGGTTTTTGATGAACACACACACACACACACACACACACACACACACACACATAAAGATCTGACTAGAAACTCTGCTGCTGAAGTGGTGGATTCAGGTCCACGCGGTGGATTCAGGTCCACGTGGTGGATTCAGGTCCACGCGGTGGATTCAGGTCCACGCGATGGATTCAGGTCCACGCGGTGGATTCAGGTCCACGTGGTGGATTCAGGTCCACGTGGTGGATTCAGGTCCACGTGGTGGATTCAGGTCCACGTGGCCTCCGACCGGATCAGCCGGACTCTGATGTGAGGATGACGTCATCAGCAGTTTAGTTGGTGGGAGAGCGCCGTGGCGGCCTCTGGACCTGGACCCTGTCCCGGACCTGGACCCGGTCCCGGACCCGGACCTGGACCCAGACCCGGGCGGTACCACAGATGTCAGACGGAGAAACACGAACCTGAACATGTTGACTAAAACTAAGACGAGCTGGAGCCGAGCGTGAGAGTGGTCAGCAGCGTTTCCCTGACGACCAAGCTCAGCAGCGCCTCGGTTTCTGCTGAGGGGGGAGCGAGTCTGCTTCGTGCCTCCGAGCGGCCGTCAGGCCTCCGCTGCTTTCCTCTTGGAGCCCCTGGACTTGGCGTCGGCCCCCCCGGTCTTCCTGGAGCCCCTGGGACGGCCGGTGACGGCGGCTTTAGTGGCGGCGCTCCCGCTCGTCTCTTTGTTGGCGTCCTGGCCGTCCGGGTCGTCGTGCTCCGCGCAGCACGGCTGCCCAGTGGGGGGCCACGGGCGCAGCGCCCCCTCCTGGTGGGCCTTGCAGAAGGAGTTGGGGCAGAGCTGGCAGAAGGCGTCAGAGTTCTTCCCGCAGACGTCGCAGTGATGCCAGGGACAGTCCCAGCGGCCTGGAGGGCAGGAAGAGGGCGGGGTCATTTCATAACATCATCAGTCTGAGCAGGTCCAGGACACCCCGTCCCTGGACAGCCCGTCCAGGACAGCCCGTCCAGGACAGCCCGTCCAGGACAGCCCGTCCCGGACAGCTTCACCACCACAAATTCATTTGGTAGAAATTAGGGCCGTCAGAAGATGAATCCTGATTAATCACATGACTTTCATCACTTCTAGAACATATTCAGGATTAAAGGTTTTCAGCAGGAGTTCTGCATTTATCTTTAGGAGACCAGACTACTGAAACCCTGTCCTCACGTCTCCCTAAAGTCCTCCAGACGGAAGTTTAGACCAGAATGCTGCTGGTCCTCACACGCTGACCTCACGACTGTCTGAATGTGAAGCTGAAATCCAGCTCCGAGTCCTGGACTACTCCCAGATTTCTGGCTCAGTTTTAGTCTGTAAGTTGCAAAACAAAAGTTGATGTATTTTCTGCATAAAGCAGTAGTAATTAATAAAAATAAAAAAAAATCTCGTTTGACAATAGGATTAATCTTTTGACAGCCCTAGTTGAAACAGAGATGCACAATCCGGTTTTTCTTGCCTGAATCTAATACATGGGCCGATACCAGATACCAATACTTCTGTTGAACCAATGAAGTGTAAACCTTCATTTGTGAGTGAAGATATCAGTCTTTACATTAAAATGTACCCTTGTTAAATGTACTTAAGGAAATAAATATCGCTTCTGTGCTCTGCGTGATGACATAAGCGAGGTTGCAGACAGAACTGAAGTGACTAGATGGCAAAAACCAAACATGTCAGTTTCAGTGTTGTTTTCGTTAACGATGACGATGACGAAATCATTTCGTTGACGCCCCTTTTTTTCATGACGATGACGACACGATGACGAGCTACACGTGTCTCTTTGATGACTAAAACATGACGGGACGTGTGTAAATTTTCATTGACGAGACGAGACTGGACGAAAATGTGAATCTCTGGTCTGTCAGACGTTCATAATGCAGGAAATGTCTGCCTATTCTGCATTAATCTGTCTGTCAAAAGTTAAAAAGTAGTTGTATTCTTACTCGCATCCGCCCGAACCGAGACCCGCGACTCTTCCTGTCAAACCTGACCCGCATGTCGCACATTAATATCTTAAATTCACAGCAGTCTCTGTCATTTTGCCACGTAGGGGCTTCATCTATGTGATTCAGAGATTCCAGCATAAAAGATCATCATCCCTGGTTGTAACAGTGTTCGCTGTTCCCATTACCAGCAGTGCCTCTGTCTCTGCCTGATCTGGAAACCATCCCAACGTTAGATGTTTAAAATGTGTCTGTCCAACGAAAAAGAAACATATTCTCACCGCCACCCGCCCGAACTACATAAATATGCCCCCAAACCTTAACCATGATATTAATCTTTGTCATTTCTATCTGCTAAACAGCGTTTTTGCGTGTTACCGTTGGGTATCTGAACTGCTGAGGGACTCTGGTGAACACCTGCGGTCAGACGCGCAGCTGCTTGGCTGCGCTGTTCAAACGGTGGGAAGTTCGTCTCTTTTCAGAGAGCCGGTCTTTTTGATTCGGTTCCCAAAGAGTCGGCTCTTTTGAGTCGGTTCCTAAAGAGTCGGCTCTTTTGAGTCGGTTCCTAAAGAGCCGGCTGTTTCCACTTCCAAATGGTTTGTAATTTAAGATATTTGCAGCCCTATATTTTACCTTAATTTTGCAATAAATTGATGGTTTGTGTGTCAAAAACGTTTTTGCATTCAGTATTTTTATGAGAAGCTTTAAAATTTATTCTATCTTCAAACTTTTTTATTTGACAGGGACAGTACATATTAATGAACATATAGCAACATGTTGAATTGTCATTAGTAAGCTAATTAGCATCAGCAGTCCCTTGGCAGGTAAAGAAAAGATACACAATATAATAAAACAACAAAATTAAACTTTCAGGTGCCACATGATTATAATATAAGACAACGCAACTCACTCCCCTCACCATTAACTGCTGTCTTCACTTGCAATGGAACATAGTCTTTCTTTCTGTTTTCATATACAAACCTATATGCTCAAATGTAACCGGCAGCATGGTCTCCTTAGTGGACAGTTATTCTTTTTTTTTTTTTTTTTTTTTTTAATATAGCCTACCTGACAAAAACTAGACTAAAACCTTTTTGATTTTCGTCGACTAAAACTAGACTAAAACTATCAGAAACAGAAATGACTAAAATATGACTAAAACTAATAAGCATTTTCGTCAGAAAGACTAAGACTAAGACTAAAACTCAGATAGCTGCCAAAAACAACACTGGTCAGTTTTCCTGTGCTTGGTCAGTATGTACCATATTTCATTTCTATTATTTATTCTTATTTTACTTAATTATGACACCTCCTCTCATCAATTACATCCTTCCAATCACATTTAATATACATATATATTTAGCAAACTAAACTAATGAGGAACTGATCATTTATGGATGTCCGTGGACGTCACAAAGGAAACTGGTTATTTCTCCGTTTCTCTGAATCGTGGGAACGTTTGTTTCTTTATCCGGTGGACGGCAAATAAAACCAACACAGTAGATGTGAAATAAACCGTGAAACAGCAGATAATGTAATGTGTGCTTCGATTTTCACCACTAAGTACACACACAGGTTCATACGCTGTACCAGTAACGTTAAACCAGCACATGGTCGCGCTGCATCTTTAAACACGAACGCTGTTACATATTCTGTTGACTTTATTGTCGTATGCTTTGATTAACGGATCAAACTTTCTAAAAGCGGCTCAGTTCAGCGCTACAGCCGCCTTCGCTCTGGATAAACAGCTGCTGCGTTACATTTAACCCCGTCCTGCCCGCTGATGCTGCATCATACAGCTCTGAGCTGCTGCGGGACTCCGGCGGTTCAGAACCACGCAGAGGACAAAGAGGTGCGGCCTCTCTGGGCCGTGGATCAGAACATATTCTGATCGTGCGTTTGGCAACACGTAGATGATTTTACAGCAGAGTAGTCGACGTCATCGCTACAGGCCTATTCCCGCCCCCGCCGCAGCATCCAGAGTCACCGAAGGAGACGCGTAAACCCTCCGTTCCCCACACGGAGCTGCATCAGGTCCCAGCGGTCTGCAGTCCACCATGTTTTTACCAGTTCCCTCATTCTTGCTCCGTGTCTGACCGTAAACCGTAAACATCCTTCTACACGTTTATTTTGCCTGCTGTCACACCTCCAGACACCAGCCAACTAGGACGCACCCAGATTGGCGTGCTGACATCATTAAACGTGATTAACGGCGAAATCAGCTGTGAATGTTCCCGCGACATGCTCGTTCTCAGCATCAGCAGTGTTTCCATCTTAAGCTTCTAGAGTTTAAGCTGATTTCTGTGTCTGAGTTTCAGCTGATTGACGTGTGATGTAAAATTTAAGTGAACTTGCTGATAAAACACAAGACAGTTAATATTTGTGAAATTTTTCTCCACGACTCCACCGAGGAAAAACCGAACCGTGACCTGTGTACCGAGGAAAAACCGAACCGTGACCTGTGTACCGAGGAAAAACCGAACCGTGACCTGTGTACCGAGGAAAAACCGAACCGTGACCTGTGTACCGAGGAAAAACCGAACCGTGACCTGTGTACCGAGGAAAAACCGAACCGTGACCTGTGTACCGAGGAAAAACCGAACCGTGACCTGTGTACCGAGGAAAAACCGAACCGTGACCTGTGTACCGAGGAAAAACCGAACCGTGACCTGTGTACCGAGGAAAAACCGAACCGTGACCTGTGTACCGAGGAAAAACCGAACCGTGACCTGTGTACCGAGGAAAAACCGAACCGTGAATTGTGTACCGAGGAAAAACCGAACCGTGACCTGTGTACCGAGGAAAAACCGAACCGTGACCTGTGTACCGAGGAAAAACCGAACCGTGACCTGTGTACCGAGGAAAAACCGAACCGTGAATTGTGTACCGAGGAAAAACCGAACCGTGACCTGTGTACCGAGGAAAAACCGAACCGTGACCTGTGTACCGAGGAAAACCGAACCGTGACCTGTGTACCATTACAGCCGAAGTCAGAGTGGATCTGTCCGTCAGAGTTTCAGAGTGAAAGCGTCTGTCCTGCAGTCGTGGTGTCAGAGCGAACTCACCGAACGGCCTCTTGGTGAGGTTGAGGCAGGACAGGTGATACGCTTTGGTGCAGGTCTTCTTGCCGCAGAGCACCAGCTGTCCTCCGTCTCCGCAGCGGAAACACTCGTCCTCCGACTTCTTCCCCTCGCTCCTCCGCTTCTTATGCTTCCTCTTCATCCGTTTCACCTTCGCCTCCGCCGTCTGGCCGTGCGAGTTCTGCAGGAGACGCAGAGGAGGTGAAGGAGTCATAGAGGAGGTGAAGGAGTCACAGAGGAGGTGAAGGAGTCACAGAGGAGGTGAAGGAGTCATAGAGGAGGTGAAGGATTTAATTTAATCTGTAGTTGCTGCCTCTTGGCCAGGTTTTAATCTAAATGGGACTTTTCCTGGATAAGTAAAGAACCAGAACCAGGTGAAACCAGGACCAGGTGAAACCAGGACCAGGTGAAACCAGGACCAGGTGAAACCAGGTGAAACCGGGACCAGGTGAAACCGGGACCAGGTGAAACCAGAACCAGGTGAAACCAGGACCAGGTGAAACTAGAACCAGGTGAAACCAGGACCAGGTGAAACCAGGACCAGGTGAAACCGGGACCAGGTGAAACCGGGACCAGGTGAAACCAGAACCAGGTGAAACCAGGACCAGGTGAAACTAGGACCAGGTGAAACCAGGACCAGGTGAAACCAGGACCAGGTGAAACTAGAACCAGGTGAAACCAGGACCAGGTGAAACCAGGACCAGGTGAAACCAGAACCAGGTGAAACCGGAACCAGGTGAAACCGGGACCAGGTGAAACCGGGACCAGGTGAAACCGGGACCAGGTGAAACCAGGACCAGGTGAAACCGGAACCAGGTGAAACCGGGACCAGGTGAAACCGGGACCAGGTGAAACCGGGACCAGGTGAAACCAGGACCAGGTGAAACCAGGACCAGGTGAAACCAGGACCAGGTGAAACCGGAACCAGGTGAAACCGGGACCAGGTGAAACCGGGACCAGGTGAAACCGGGACCAGGTGAAACCAGGACCAGGTGAAACCAGAACCAGGTGAAACCAGGACCAGGTCAAACCGGGACCAGGTCAAACCGGGACCAGGTCAAACCGGGACCAGGTGAAACCAGGACCAGGTGAAACCAGGTGAAACCAGAACCAGGTGAAACCGGGACCAGGTCAAACCGGGACCAGGTCAAACCGGGACCAGGTCAAACCGGGACCAGGTCAAACCGGGACCAGGTGAAACCAGGACCAGGTGAAACAGGGACCAGGTGAAACAGGGACCAGGTGAAACCAGGTGAAACCAGGTGAAACCAGGACCAGGTGAAACCAGGCCCAGGTGAAACCAGGACCAGGTGAAACCAGGTGAAACCAGGACCAGGTGAAACCAGGTGAAACCAGGACCAGGTGAAACCAGGAGAAACCAGGCCCAGGTGAAACCAGGCCCAGGTGAAACCAGGACCAGGTGAAACCAGGACCAGGTGAAACCAGGACCAGGTGAAACCAGGACCAGGTGAAACCTGGTGAAACCAGGACCAGGTGAAACCAGGACCAGGTGAAACCAGGTGAAACCAGGACCAGGTGAGACCAGGACCAGGTGAAACCAGGACCAGGTGAAACCAGGGGAAACCAGAACCAGGTGAAACCAGGACCAGGTGAAACCAGGAGAAACCAGACCAGGTAAAACCAGGACCAGGTGAAACCATGTGAAACCAGGACCAGGTGAAACCAGAACCATGTGAAACCAGGACCAGGTGAAACCAGGAGAAACCAGACCAGGTAAAACCAGGACCAGGTGAAACCAGGTGAAACCGGGACCAGGTGAAACCAGGACCAGGTGAAACCAGGTGAAACCAGGACCAGGTGAAACCAGGACCAGGTGAAACCAGAACCAGGTGAAACGGGGACCAGGTGAAACCAGGACCAGGTGAAACCAGAACCAGGTGAAACCAGGACCAGGTGAAACCAGAACCAGGTGAAACCAGGTGAAACCAGAACCAGGTGAAACCAGGTGAAACCAGAGTGAAAAGGAGGTGAAATTAATGCTGAATCTCACTTTGGGTCGGTCTCCCAGGAAGCCGCTGCAGTTGGGAGCGCCGCAGCGACAGATGGTCTTCTCGTTACCGAGGCAGTCCAGGTTGTAGTTAAAGGTCAGCTCGGTGCCTGGACACAGAAATGAGAACACATGAATGAATGCACACCAGGTGTCCCTGAACGCAACACGGAGCAAAATCTGCAGATCATCTCCAGACTTGGACGTCAACGGCCAGGTTTAGGTATGTATGTGTGTTATCGGTATCTGTATCGGCCTTTAGGAGCAGAAATGTATCGGTTATTGGTATCAGTTTTTAAAAATGGTTATGGTGCATCCCTAGAAAGAACACTTAACTGTTCAAAGAACAATAAAATGTAAACATAAATACTGTATAATAGGGCTGGGAAAATATCGATACACTAAAATATCGCAATATTTTCATCTGCTGATACATCGATATTTAAAAACGCAGTATCGATCTATTTTACCAATGAAGTCTCGCGAGATTTTGTCGTTCTGTAATGAAATCTTGCAGGTTTTCGTGAAATGTCGTGAGATTTTTTAAGAGAACGATGAAATCTCAGCAGATTTAATTGGTAAACTAGATCAGAATCGCATTTTTAAATATCAATACGAAATCTGCATATGAAAATATCGTGATATTTCAGTGTATCGATATTTTTTCCCAGCCCTACTTTATAACTGTACAAGAAACTCACAGATGCAACTAAGAAACACTACAAAGGAATTAAACATGATAAACCCAAGTACGGGCAGCATTTATGTAAAAATGATATTTTTCTAATCGATACATCGCCCAGCCCTAGGTCCAATCAGTCACGATCCTTCACAGTTTTCTTTTACGAACAAAACTCTTTTTGTTGGCTTTTGAACGTTGAAGCAAACTGTGGTATCATGCACATCCCAGACGCTCAGAACTGTATGCAGGAGGAAAGTAAATATTCCAGATAAAGAGGAGATCTGCACGGCAGAAACTGCTCCTGAGGGTTTTTTAAATGTGTGACGGCAGAAAAACAAACGGCGCCTCTATGAATGCATGTTTTGATGTTGGAGATCAATGTCTTGCTTGTTGGAAGTAGAATCTACAGAATGATGGCTGTATGGGGCGTGCGGTCTCACCTGCAGGGATGTCGCAGACGGCGAACAAGCCAACACGCGTGTCGCCGTTCACCGTCCACTTCTGGGTCTCGCAGTTGGGCTGACAGCTGTGGTTCATGAAGCGGGAGTAGTTCCCCTTCGGCCCGGCGTCGATGATCCGGTCCTGACAGACGGACAGAGGAGACGCAGTGAGTCAGGGCGAGCCCGGCTCCGTCAGGCTCCGCCTCCGTCTGTAGTATCGGCTACTGTAACGTCGCATCCGTCTGCCATGCGACGTTCCCAATGCGATACCGGAGTTTCTGTAGCTCCCAGTAGCGGCGGTGCTGCTGCAGGAAGCAGCACCCGGACCCTGCGGAGCAAACGGCCGCGCCGCGCAGCTGCCACTGACCTTGTCGATGGTGAGCATGTAGAAGTTGGTGATGTTGTTTTCGTGGGCGTACTTGATTCGCGCCCTGCACTCCTCCTCATCGATCAGCTCTCCGATGTACTCGTTCACGAACTCGCCCTGTTTGGGAAAAGCCGTGGTGAGACCAGAGACCCGCGAGCCTCGGAGGCCCGCCTCCGCCCCGCCTCCCCGCCTCCTCACCTTCTTGATGTCTCTCAGGGAGATCAGCCCCCAGCCTTTGCCGGGGGCTTTGATGATCTTGGTTTCCGGGTACAGGCGCTTGGTGAAGTCCTGGTTGCAGCAGCGCTCCCCGCTGGGACACACCTGGGGGTGACACTCGTACTGCAGCATCCGGTTCAGGCACTCCGACTCGAAGCCGCACGGCCGCTCGTCCGTCGGCTTGCAGTTGCACTTGGGGATCTCAGAAACGTCTGCGGTGTAGACCTGAACCCCCCCAAAGGGTTTGTTGACCTGAGGAACGCCACAAACGAATTATTTGTTCATTCATTTTTAAAACCGGGTGCTCTGAACCGAAGCGGAGGAGGCTGAGAGCAAAGTGGCCTCGATAAATCGGTCAGACCTTGATAAACTTGTACGGAGGCGGCTTGCGGCTGCTCTCTTGCGCCTCCTTGGCTTCTCGTTTCATCTTCATCTCCTTAAATCGAGCCTCAGCCTCCAGCAGGGCTGAAAGAAAGTTTATTTTTGTTTTACTTATTGATCATTTTGTTTATACAAGAACACTTAAAATGTGACCGCTGTGTTTTACATGTGCAAAAGAAACCAAAGACACGAGGTACACGAAAACTGCCGTTCCGTTTATACGCATGCAAATCAGTTTTCCACGTCCGGTTTCAGTCCTTTAACCTTCAAAAACACTTATTTAAAACTGCATGTAGGAGCTCAACCCTTTTAATCCCAGTCAGCATCCGAACCTGTAATCCCAGTCTGCATCCGAACCTGTAATCCCAGTCTGCATCCGAACCTGTAATCCCAGTCAGCATCAGAACCTGTAATCCCAGTCAGCATCAGAACCTGTAATCCCAGTCAGAATCAGAACCTTTAATCCCAGTCAGCATCAGAACCTGTAATCCCAGTCAGCATCCAGACATCGTGTTCCAGTCAGCTTTA
>JALJCO010000159.1:0-18301 GCA_023101725.1 Atherinomorus stipes
AAGGGACTTGAGGCAGGAATTTGAAAAAAAACAAACATGAATGTCCCTTTTTTTCATACTAATGGGTGATGAAGCGCTAAATACCAAAAATAACGTTTCCACCCATGTTTCTCTCCGTTGCCTTGAACAGGCTGTGTGCTGCAAAATGCGCTGCAATTCGGTGTCCGAATTTCCCGCGCTGCCCTGCGGACGTGACGTCAAATGACGCTACATCCGTAGTTTTGATGCAGGAAAAGACGGTCACGTTAAATAAAAACACCGTAAGCGATAGTTATGGATTATTCTGCCGTCAGAATACGATCTAGATAAACTGAAAGACCATTAAAAATTGTAACTACGAAGAAAAAGCTTAGTAAACAACATTATAGTTTTCCAGCTCTGTCATGCGGACGTGACGTCACATGACGCTACATCCGCTGTTTTGATATAGGACGAAGCCGGTCGCAGTAAATTCAAACACTGTAAGCGATAGTTATGGATTATTCTGCCGTCAGCAAACGATCCAGATCAACTGAAAGACCACTACAAAGTATAACTACGGAGAGAAAGGTGAGTAAACAGCATCATAGCTTCAGTTTGTGCACGCTCCCGTGACGGCTTGGCTCGTGGCTGCAGTTACCTGAAGCGCCAATCGCGGCAGTCGCGAGTTTCGTTCAAGGGGCAAACTCCGCCTCAGAACAGTGAAGCTCGCTTGCTTGTTGTAAATAGTGTAATCCTCCCTTCATCCGCTAGGGGCTGGCTCCAAGAGCGAGCAAATCCCCATAGACTCCCATGTTAAAAACGCCAACTTCACAGCAGAAATAAACAGGTTTACAGCCTGGTTCAAAAAATCATTTTAGGTTTATTAGGTCAAGTTTACCTTCATGTCAACTGTGAGGGGGGTGAATTTTTTTATAACTCATTCGTTTAGATGTTATTTATTCTTCAAATTACACATAATTAAGGGCGTGTATTTATGATTGACATGCGGCCAACCTAAAGCTCCGCCTGCCGACCGGAGGCCTCCTAGTTAGCTCCTTCTTTGTCCTTAATAAGGTCTCAGTTTGTTACAGAGTTGCACAACGGCGGTGTTTAGTCAGCGACTTGCAAGTCTAAGCATGTCTTACCTTAACCACGTTGCTTAGGGGATCATCTTTGTTAGCTCCTCTTAGTTTCCGTGTTAGCTCAGTTAGCGTTTAGCCCACAGTACGGCCAGCTGTCAATGGCTCTGCCCTGCGGCCGCGCTGTGCCTATTTTAGTATTTTCCTGGAGTGACGACGTACGTGACACGGCAGCAAGATGGCGACGGTAAGACACGCCCACCTGGCTTCACATTTCTCTATTCAGAAAGAGACCGGAAGCTACGTCCAGTAATTATATACAGTCTATGGTTTCTTTTCTTAATCTTGCCTCAAGTCCCTTCAAGCCAATCTCAGGATCGATGCTGACTGTGTGTGACATATTGTTGCTGATGTGGATCATTCTGTAATTAATTGTCTAAAAGATTCGTATGTTATGTTTTATATATCAGCAGTATCAAAAACAAAACTAAAACAACAAATGAATGACTTTGCATTTATATCACTGGTTTGACTTAGGGGTGTCACACAGAAATCTCTATGAACTTGTGGTTAGTTAGTTTCTAAATGAGTGAAGATTTACATAAATGTTAAGTTTATGGGCGGACACATGCACCCACAGATACACCCATGGCACAAAGAACTTACATGTGCAAGCAGCTGAAAGCTTCTGCATGCAAATAAAGTTTTCGTCATTTTAATCCAATAAATCAAGCAAATTTTTCCTTGTGCTCCCCACTTCCCCAAAAGTTCTCTTCAGGAACAAAAGAAGGAATTTGTTTGTTTCTTTATTTATTTCAGTGAATGTTAGAATGAAAGCAAAATGGAGGACTAAAGATAAATAAATAAATAAATAAAAAACTGCTTTCAAGTATAAAATTCCACACTTCATTCCATAAAGCAAAGAAATGCAGAAATGAATAAATATGGAGCTAAATATTGTACACGTGGAACTGCACATTAGTGTATGAATGACATGTATGTAAAAATACGTGAATTAATGCAGAAATAAATAAATGTAGAATGTATGAATGAATGTATCAGTAAAAAGGAAATGTATTAAAAAACATTTGAAAAAAATCTATAAATTTATGTAAAAATATACAATTTCATTCAATTTATCTGTAAATTTGTTTATTTATTCTTATCTGTAATTGTTTTGTGTGATTGAAGTTTCAGTTTTTGATGTCTGTAAGATGCAGTTTTGAATGAAAGTGGATAATAAAGTCTAAAATGTATTATTTATAATAAATAAATAAATTTACAAGTTTTACCAAATGTTTACTCAAATAACTAAGAATCAAATTTTAATTTTGCTGATTTTACATACAACATGGCTTCTGGTTTGTGCTTTCGTAGACGTTCTTTAAAGGTAGAGTCTGGAAGTCCCTCCAGCGTTTCTGTTTGCAAACAGTATTCAAACTTAGCGCTCCTCCCTCTCAGGCTAATGGCCAACTCATTCTAGCTAGCCTATTCAACTTCAAGCTTCTCCTTCAGAGCTCAGAAGCGGGTACAAGACAAACTATTATTAACCTGGTTTTACAAAGTGCATTATCTGAAGCTCTTACCTTTTCTTCGGTGAATATACGGTGTTTTCTTTCTTTCTTTCTTTCATTTCCTTCGAGAGTTTGAGTGACTGGCGTCTGCTCCAATCATATGAGCTTATTCCCCCACAGCGTCATGCTCTTAGCAACCACCAATGTCATTGAGTACCGATATAAACAGAAATCTCCACCCAGAAACGTCCCTAACACACCAAAACCATGCAAAAGAGCGAATTACAGGCAGGGGGAGAGAGTTGCGTTCAAGCGCACCACGACACGGGAGCTGGGTCCCAAAGGCGGAGTTTGGGAACCAGTTTTCCCTTGCTCAAGTCTAACATTTATTTTTTACAGGATGGAATATTATTTTATGATATAAAGTAAGAGAGAAAATAGTAAACTTTATAACTTGCACCATAAAAGTCTCCTGATGTAGCATTATGTTTAAACAATACTAACTGAAACATGGCCAGGTGAATGGGTTTCACTTGAGCCTACAAGACAGCCTTGACCCCGACCTTTTCAGTGCTCATGGGCCCTGAGGACAGGAACAAGTCACAGGGAGCCCCAGACAATGCAGATACATTTTCTACATTGAACACTTCAACTCATGGTGTCATCTAAAACCACTGAACTACTACATATAATAAAGTGGATTTATAGGATCAAACTACAGCTTTGAGAAGTGCTTTGAGATGACTTTGTCATCAATTAGTGTTGTCTAAATAAATGAAGCTGAATAGATTGCCAAATAAATTTAGTTCGGGATGTTATTTGCAGTTAAGGGGGAACCTCAGTAACTTTTTTGCCTCAATAAATGCTTTTCGGAATCCCGTGAGGCTAAACAAAGTGTTTACGGAGCGATTCAATGTTCCCCCCTCCCACTGGGGCCTCCAGCTGCTACGCAGCTAAATACAACTTTGCCTGCGCCGCCCCAGGCAGAACTTGCGACAACAGAAACCGCTGTACGGTACTCAGGTCCCCTATCTACCGAGCTGCTTCTAGCGCTGATTTGAACCAGACTACCAGCACTGATTCGAAGAAAACATTTCTTTGGCTTCACACCACCTAAACACGGCTCCTGGCTCTGTAATAAAACTCTTTTATGGACTAGAGTAGTTCACGTATGCTTGCGCTGGCTGGGCGCCGGGTGAAGAGCATCACTGCTTCAGGCTCAATAATCACTTGTTATGTCACCAAAAAGTAAATAAAAGTTTGTATTCTTGCCTGCTACTCCCCAACACCAGAGAAAAGTATAATCCACGGCATAGTTACCCGCAAATCGCAGGTAAGGCGTCCCATTTCAGAAGAGATAGGACTTTGCTTTGAGCAGAGGAGATGCTGTGCTGCTACCAACGCAGCAAAGGCTGGCATCAACAAATTGTCAACGCTTAGAAATATATCCAGGGATCAAAATTGAGGAAAGACAGGTAGAGAAGCCGTCTGTGTGCTGTGGGGGTGTAAGGGGGTTGAACACGACAGTGAGAAGGATGCCACTTTTTAGGGGAGCCCCGGGCTGAAGTTACTGAGTTCTGCTTTACGTCAGAAATGTCTGAAAAAAACAAACAAACAAACAAACAAAACAAAAATAAAAAAAAAACCACTGATGTCAACTCTCTGTTGGGATGTATGAGCCACGCACCTAGAAATGAAACTGGAGGACTGTTTTTCTAAAAGAAATACAAATCATTGGCATAAAATCAAACTAATTGGCATTAGTTTCCAAATTTGACTGTTTTGTTGTGTTTTTTTACTGTGTGCCAAACTTATTCAGTATGTATTCTTACCTTGGCAGGAATTGTGTTTTGCATTCAGGGTCTGAACTTACTGAGCTTGCAGAGCTGATAGCCCTTCAACATATTGGAGTGGTGCTGAGTCTTATAAAGTGGATGTGCATAAAAACCATAGACATTTACCGGCATATCCTATGCCTGTCACCCCTGGTTGGTAGCTTACTACTGTGTTCCGGGTAAATGAACAGAAACCCAACAAATTATAAATACGCTTTAGTCATGCCATGTATGGAAACATAGCAGACAGTAGGCTGACTTTTAAGATCAGGTCATGGCTTGCTAGAAATGGTAAGGTTCTAATTGAATGGACCATCAATGACATTTATACTTCTATGTTGTTATTACCTGACATCTATGTAGCAGATACTATACTTTCATCCAAAGTGACATAAGAGGATATCTACACTTGTCAAAATTATTCATACCTCAATTAAAGAAGGAAAAAAAGATCAGCTGCCAGTGAAATAAGTTGAAATTGACAAAAGTGAGAAATGAAAAACTATGAAAATCATGATATTGATTTTGAATCGTGGTTCAACAAAAATATTAAAAACAAAATAAAAAAACCAAACAAATAAACAAAGCATCATGGGGCTATGAAGCTAAAATTTTGTTGAGTAACATTTTGGGGCAATCACTGCAATCAGGTGTTTTCTCTGATATTAAAAAAGACTTCTACACCTGTCGACAGGTATTTTGGTCCAGTGTTCATGGGGGAAGGTGCTCTAATGTGTGTGGGACAGTTTTGTTTGTTTGCTTTTTTTGTTATTATTTTCAACCACAATTCCAAAGCAATATTTTTTTCACTAAATCATAATGTTTTTTTTTTAAAAGAGAGAAAAAAAGTTACTTTAGTTTCTTGTTATTTGAACTACTATTGTCAATTTAGCCTTTTCTTGGAGGCTATAAATAATTTTTGACAAATGTAAATGTGCAGTAAAAGATAACCAATCTGCCATCTCTATGCCCTGTTTATAAGTAGTGTCTGAGCAAACAAGCCGTCTTTTTTCCTATACCATTTATCTTATGACATCTTGGCTGTGATATTTTCCTACTTGTTAATGGGTGTTGTGGTTTCATCGAACCAATGTTCTTATTTTTAAAGTAAGCATTCCTTTAAGCAAAGGCACTGACCTCACATTGTTTTGTCAGTGCAAGGCCTCTTATGTGTCATGTAATCTTTTATCTGTGTATTACACCTTTTCTTTTTAACTCCCAGGCCCTCTCACCTCTCACCCTGTGACAGTAAAATACAACTCTCTGGATGGAGTGACCTCTCCATTCTCTTTTCTCTTGACACTTTGTATTATCTGCCAGTGTAATCATACAACTAGCTCCTCTGAGTAACCCCCACTTCCTTAATATACCCCCTCTGTAACCTCTTCATATTTCTCTCTCATCACCATGTCCCCTCTCTTTCATGCAGCACTCCTCTCTGTCAGTGTCATCACCTGCTTTTCTCAAGAAAAAAGTTAGTGACTCAAAGTAAATGCCTAGGGAATACTGAATCATACAGTAAGTTTCCTTAGAGGTTGAATCCAATCCAATATTTAGAAAGTCCATTTCCAGTCAGAACATGTCTCTAAAGTGACACACACTGTAGAAATACTCAGTAATAAAAATTTAAATAAAATAATTAAACAAAGTTCACAATATTGTATTTTTATATGTTTATAGTTTTAAAGTATTTATTACCCAGATTTTTATAGGAGTTTCTGTGTCAGTAGCCATGCAATTTTTCGTTGCCAGATTCACTGTTGGTGTTTTTGTTCAATCACAATAAAGGAAGTTTGGGTCTCTAAGTGTTAATCAGAATAATTTCACCAGCTTACTGTATGAAAACAATAAGACAAGTTAATTTAAAAAAAAAATAAAAACACATAAAATACACAAAAAATAAAATGAAACAAAGTCATTTAAAACCACTAAAATAAAAAATAAGACTCAAAGGACCACACAACTCACATGGTGTTAAAAGACAGAGAAGAAAAGTGGGCCTTTAGACGAGACTTAAAACTCTCCTTAGTAGGGGAGTTGAGACATGGAGGGGCAGAGCGTTCCAGACTCTGGGGCCGACAACAGAGAGGGCCCTGTCCCCCCTGGTTTTAAAGCTAGGGTTGGCAATGTTGGAAAAATGGTTCGAGCAAGCAACATTTTAAAAACACACCACCAGGCCCAGCAGTTAGCAGGCCGTTAGCTATATCTGAAGAGTTCATTTGCAAAAACAGTTAACCACCATTTAGAAAAAACTGCTTCTGCAAACAATTGTTCATTTGCTTTTTGAAGCAAATGAAGAGCGTGGACTTCATTTGCGTGGACTGTACTGAACCACGTTCGCCAGCCACCTTACTTCCGTGTTGAAAATTAGACGCATAGAAAAACTAATATTTAACACCAAATTTGTTTCTATAGTAGCGATGGGAACATGTTTAGCTTATAAATGCCTCTATTTGACTTTTGGAACGTTTGAAAAGCATGATACAGCTCATTTAAATATTTCCACTGCTGAACTCAGGCATAAAATGTGATGGCAAAGTTTAAGAGCTCTGTTCAGAAAAAGGTACTGATTAGTTAACTGATCAGTTCAAATAAAATAAGAGAATACATGTGTAACCAACGTAGAAGGACAAAACTGTTTATCTGTTTGGGTAACTGTCTTCTGTGATGAGCATAAATGGGCCTTTAGTTGATAAAGACAGAGTTCATACTGTCTATTTTTTAATTAGAAAAAAAACCTTTTCCTTTTGCATTTTAAATATGTATCGCTCCATCTCTGTAATACATTGGATTCCTACATCTTATTGCATCATTGTTTACCAGAAATAATAATAAAAAATTTTTTAACAAATGTGTACATCGTTGTAACATGTCAGCAAGTAATTTTCACAGGAAATCATTACACACTTGAGAAGTCACTTGATGACTTCAAAGATCTGCGAGGAGTGGTTGAGGAATGTGTGAGCCTGTCAGTAATCGCAGTCACATAGTTTAAATAAATGCTTATAGTACATCATATCTCACGTCATGTAGACATTAAATGACAATGAATCACACCTCACAACCTCTGTTAACACACCCCACTGTAACGCTGAAAGATTTCACGCTGAGTCGTTTGTCTTATGGTTAAACAGATAGGCATACTTCAATATTGACAAGTATATTCTGTGGAAAACTTAACAAATGATAAAAAATGCTCCTTTCAGTCTGGAGCAGACTTTCACGCACATTGGCCCTCATGACGATCGTACGATGAAAATCCATGCAAGACTCGGCATTTGTCAAACTGGACGTTATCGTAGGATACGATCAAATATCACGACAGCTCTGAGTTTGGGTACGCAAGTTTGAGTAAGTGAGGGTTTGCAGCGCAGCGCAGCAGAACATGAAAATATTTATTAACCAAACCGTCATTTAATCATAAGTATTCACATATCTAGCACTAAGAATGAACCCATTTGCAAAGAAAAAAGGGAAAGAGGGGAATGTAGAATGTATTCCCAAAATTACAAGAATAACTTAAGTAACTGAATTTTATTCCTCCATTTATCTCAACAAATTATTAAAATCAATAACATGTTACAGTTATAGGAGACAAGTGTTTTGCACTCTTTATGCATCTCATCACCCCGCTAGTAAACCTGCCACAGAGCAGGAGCGCAGGTAGGCATCAGTACGCACACACGCGCCATGCCAAGATGGAGCGCTGCTTCGGGCTGCGGGAAGGCAGGTGGAGATGTGACGGAGCGGCGAGATGAAACGCTGCTTTAGACTCGGAGAAAGTCTGCAACACAATCTTGTCCTGTGCAGTGTCACATGGCATCGCTCTGACAGCTGATTGAGAGTTTTGATGCGCAAGGAGCCGCTCTGCAGCCCCCACTGGAGATACGGAGGACACAGGAGCTGATCTTACGTTTCTAATCAGTAATCTATACCTTAAAGCTGTATAAGTGCTCAATCAGTAGACTCTCTTAGCTAAGTAAATGCAAGTCATCTTTTCTTCTGTCCCTGTCTGGGTCAGGCACAAAATCCAACCGGCCTCCTACTGTCAGTGCGCCTGACTCATGACAGGTGGGGGCTTGTGAAACAGCTTTTGGTAGCGAGTTTCATATTGGACCTCTTTTTCTAGACCTATTGGCTAAGTAAGGAATAAACAGGGAGCCATGCATTATACAGTTTTAATGCATGATGCAGAGTGTAGAACATCAAGACACGCAGCGGAGTGGTGTTCCTCCGCAAAGTGCATTAAAACTGTATAATGCACGGATCCGAGTTGTTTAATCCGCTTATACCATGGTCCCACAGAGTAAACATTAAAGCGTATGTTTCATGTTCTTTATAATGGCAGAAAATCCTTCCCTGAGATGAGGCAGTAACTGTTAGGTCTCTTAAGTTGAAAAGAACCAGGAAGTATTACTTAAAAAGGGAAGGGGAGGGGATAAAACTTCACACTTCACAATCACCGCACAGTTTTGGAATCATGTGACCTCTGACGTCAGAGTAGGTAAAGTCCTGTAAATTCCACTTACTGACCAATGCAAAACAATAACAGATAAACGGCGAGACAACAGCCAATTAGTAGCCAGACATCATCCTTCTGAACATCCGTCTTCTTTCTGAACCTCACCTCTACAGCTGAGGCTGAACTATCCCGGCCCAAAATCCTGGGAAAAGCGAGGGTTTCTGATCGCAGAGTAACTAGAAAAGGGAGGAAACTGTCGTCCCTCCAGACTGAGCTCACGTTTAGCTTCTAGGACGGTTGATATCGGCTCCTCGGTCACTTTCAGCGGCTCGCTCGACTTTTCTCCACAAAGCGCTTTGTATGAGCCGTGAGACGGTGCTGCTGTTAGCAGAGACATCTGTGGACAGAGTCAAACGGAAAATGTCCTGCTGCTGGGTTTGTTGAGGTGTAACGGAGCCGGTTGTCGGTGGAAGTAAACACAAGGATGCAGTCGCTGTTCGGCGGACATTCATGCCCCAGGTCATCTGCTGGAGTGGACTCCGTCTCTACATAGCAGCATTCCGAAATCCCGCTATTCCGACACACAAACGTCCCACCATTCCGACAAGGCTTTCCATGTAAGGAAATGTGTGTTAATAAGAGTCACTGACTCTGTGCTGTCCGGTGCTGAACTGCAAACGGTAGAGACCCTGATTAGGCGTTTTGCTTCTGAAAATGAATAAATATTTGCTTGCCACACAGTCTAGTAAAATAAGGAGGGTGAAGGGTGACAAAATTAAATAAATAAATATATAATGAAATAAATAAATATATTAGGAAATACATACCTGTAAATCTCCCATTAATTAATTAAATGTATCATAAATTTCTTAAAAACATCATTAAATAATTAAATTCACCACTAAATAATCAACTATATCATTAAATACATCATGAAATGAAATATGCAATTAAATAATTAAAGGTCCCATGAAATAATTAAATATAGGGCCTACATTTTAAGATAATGACTTTAAATACTAAAACGACATTTTAAAGAAAACTTTTATTTAAAGATATATTTAATTATTTCACTGTGTATTTAGTTATTTCATGCCTCCTATGAGAGCGCTGTTGTCATGAAATCATTTAAACTGTCAAACCCAGCCATCAAACTTAGTGGGCGGGATTTGTGTGGCTTGCCCATAGATCCTGACGTCTGGTTGGCTTCTCCAGACAGCAAGTCAATACTAATCTATAACAGATAGGTCTTGAGAACAAGCAGAATACATATTCGAAAACATTCATAGCAGTTGTCTTTACGTGGGTTTGGAAGAGACTGCAAGGAAACAGCCAAGCATGTTTACCACTGTTTTCTTTTTTGAACGCAAAGTTATTTGTTTGAAAGGAATTTTTAAGTGTTCGTAAGCTGCCATGAGGGACTACTACTTCCGCCGCAGTCCGGTTTTACCCATTATCAGAGCAAAAGAGTTAACCAGGTTAGTTTTTGCTAAGGCACGACGTATTTGTTCAAACATGAGTTCGAGTTCGACTTGTGCTGTTGTCGGTTGTCACAGCAACTCAAGAAAATTGAAAAACGAGTTGGAAACATTTTGCTTCGAGCATCAACAACTTCGAAAGGTCTGTCCAGCGCCCTGCGCACTGCACTCTATGCCAAGGAAGGAGGATTGGAAACTAGCGTGGCTGGCTGGCAGCTTTAAAATGTAAACATCTGCTGAAGAGAGTTTATGTTTGCACCTTTCATTTTACTAATAAAAAGCCCACAGAGCTACACCCCGACCCGGAGCTTTATCCTAGGCTATGACCGGCCCTCACCAAAGAGAAGGCGACGGCTCCTCCAGACCACCGTGAGCCAGGCGGCTTCCAGGAACATCAACAAAAAGACCAAACCTGTTCCCGGTGAGTGTATATATATATATATATATATATATATATATATATATATATATATATATATATATATATATATATATATATATATATATACACATACATACAAGGCTCTGGTGGTCAAACCGCCACGTTGGTACTACGGGGCCCAAAGTGGGCCGAGAAAATCTCCCCCACACCTATTGCCTTCCTATCAACTCGAACCAGTCTGACCAGTCTCCTCTTTCCTCTGGCATCAACAAGACATTTGCGGCCACAGAACTGCTGCTCACTGGATATTTTCTCTTTTTTTGGACCATTCTCTGTAAACCCTACAGATGGCTGTGCAGGAAAATCCCAGTAGATCATCAGTTTCTGAAATACTCAGACCAGCCTGTCTGGCACCAGAAACCATGCCATGTTCAAAGTCACTTAAATCACCTTTCTTCCCCATTCTGATGCCCAGTTTGAACTGAGCAGGTTCGGCCAGGCTCTCCTTTTAAAAAATAAATGAATAAATAAAACAGGTGATTAAAGAGATGTGTGCGATGTTTGTTTTCAACCAATTTAAATGGCAACACTGGGCTGCACGGTGGCGTGGTGGTTAGCACCGCAGTCTTACAGTAAGAAGGTCACTGGTTCAATTCCTGGCTGGGGAGGGGGTTCGAACAATTCCAACCGTGGCCTTCCTGTGTGGAGTTTGCATGTTCTCCCCGTGCGTGGGTTCTCTCCGGGTACTCCGGCTTCCTCCCACAGTCCAAAGACATGCATGTTAGGTTAATTGGTCACTCTAAATTGCCCCTAGGTATGAATGAGAGCGTGCATGTGAGCGTGTCTCTCTGTGTTGGCCCTGCGACAGACTGGCGACCTGTCTGGGGTGTACCCCGCCTCTCGCCTGTTAATAGCTGGGATAGGCTCCAGCAACCCCCGCGACCCTGAACTGGATAAGCGGTACAGAAAATGACTGACTGACTGACTAAATGGCAACACTTGAATGCAGCAGCGTTCCTCCTCCCCCTCCCGTCGCTGATATCCTTGCTGTGCAGGACAAGCTGCTTGTTATTAGATTGATAGTTTGACTGCTCCTGGTTGTTGTCTTTATTAAGATAAAAAAGAAACTATTTCTGATAGGCCGAAGCCTTTGCTGAGTTTATCATAATAATAAACACTGAGATACAGTTTATATTGCTGCGATTTGTAGGTCAAATTGCCGTGCGCTGTTGCAGTTGCATCGCTGAGTCATTTTTAAAAAACACAATCATAAATTAAACACCAGTCAAAATGCTTTATACACTATACAAACTCATGTAAGTATTGAAAGGTACAGAAATATACCCACTTATGCTAAAAAAGTCCTCAGATAAGATTGGAGGTGTAGGCCTGCCTATAACTGCACCAATTCACATTAAATAAAATAATAACGTTATTAAGTTTAACCCTTATTTAAATAAAAAAATATAATGAATATAAGCGCAATATTATAGGGGGAGTGGATAGCCCAGTGGTAGCGCTCGTGGGCTTGCCAGGCGCGGGAGGACCCGGGTTCGACCACGGGGTGGTATGACCCTGGGTGTACCCACTGTGGACCCCTGAGCAAGGTCCTAACCCCCCACCAACTGCTCCCCGGGCCCCTAAGTAGCAGCCCACTGCTCTCTGATACTCACAGTACAGAGATGGGTAAAATACAGAGCCCTAATTTCCCTCGGGGATCATACAAGTATAACAAAAAAAATATATATATATATCATGCCAAGATTCCCGATTAACTGTTGTTGGAAACTGCAGTGTGCTTGCATACAAACAGATGAGAGGATACCAGACGGATACAATGACGGCAAATATTTAGATTACTGATTTAAAATGTTAACAAATTAAATAAATAAATAAAAATAAAAAACTACAAGATTTAGATATAGACCTAATTAACAGTACTGTGGGCTTCAATCGTCCCCTGTTGCTATTTAAATTATGTCAAGAGTGAGCGTGCTATGTTCAATAAAGTTTTAGCTTCTGAAATCAGATTTTTTTAATAGTTCTGATGGAGCTCAATGTTTATCTGTCTTCATTCCGAACCAATTCACCGTATCTGGACGACCCCGCGGTGCGTCTGGAGATAAAAGCAAATAATATTCAGTGTAACGCTGGTTTTGTGCGACATGCGTAAATGCTCACAAGAATACACACTTTCCCCTGCTGTACAACATGGAGGAGACTGGTCATCATTCACATGTTTTGGCTGGAATTAGTCAGTGACTTCAGTTGTCACCTGCAGCGCCGGCATTGATATCTTTTTTTATTATTTTTTACTTGTCCTGTCCAGCATCAAAGCAAGCAGAATGGAAATCTGATTGCTTTATTTTGTTGAACAGTTTGCTTTTTACCAAACGGAGCTTTATGAACATAAGGCTCCACTTGATATCCTGTTTATTCATTTTATTTCTTTTTAATTAAACATTTGTCTACACCAGCATTCCATACCATACCACTGGGAGTGACAAGGAGAAATGAAAGTTAACAGAGGTAATGATAGAAAGTGGAACAGAGAGAAAGGAGTATGAAAGAGGAAGAGAGAGAGAGAGAGAGAGAGAGAGGGAGAGAGAGAAAACATGAATCCTTTTAGACGTTCACTGGTACATCTGTACCGCGATCCCTAAACAACATTCCAAGGTCTCTGTCAGGAGAACAAAACAAGCAATCCCCATACAGGAGGACTCGCAGGTGGCTTGAGTATCCTCAGATCATACAAACACACGCAGAACTACGCAGAGAAGAGGTACAACCTAGTCATTGCAATGGGAAGCAGAGTCACAGTGTCAACATGCATAATAAAGGGTCTCCGTGGTGATACAGTCATGCAGATGCAGCCTCGTCTCTGCAAGGAGGAGGAAGCCCGCAAGGCTCACGACCCAGGCCCCCAGCAGCCACCCAGAGGCCCAGATCCCCCCCCCCCCAGAACGGACATGCATCCCCCAAAGGGCGGCAAAAGGCGGCCCCAGCCGGAGCCCCCCGCGGTCTGGGGGCTCAGGCCCCAGCGGACCAAGACCAGCACACCAACTCCCCCCACATAACTGCACCAACCCCCTCCCTCCACCCCACACATACGCCCCCACCCCTCTCTATACCCCAAATACCCCCTCCAATCCCCCCCTTACATGTCCAGCCCCGCCCATCCCTCTGACCTGTCACACTCCGCCCCTTCTTTCTTCAGCCCCTCACAACCATCCCTACTAGACACTCATGAGCATGCCCCTCCTTCCTCCATCCCCCCTTTCCTCCAACCACTTACCCACATCTCCTCCCTCTTCCAGCCCAAGTTCCTCCCCACCGTCATTGATATCTGTAACTGCAGTTATGTTGCATATGATGCCAGCTGGGCAGATGCACCGTTTCAGCTGCTGATGTGACGGTCTAAATAATGTAACAAGGCTGTTTTCTGCTTACAGTCAGTGATCCCTGAGATTCAGACATGAATCTAACGTGTTTCAGACCAGCTGAGGTACATTATACGTGGGGGCATATTATATTTCAGGAGATTTTGATAACAGATTATTAAGTTGGTTTGCGAGGTTGTGCTGTCCATCTGTTGTAAAAGAACAATAAAAACAAGCATGAGAGTGCTTTTAAAAGAATTGTCGGAATGGTGAGATGTTTTTTTTTTTTTTTAAATACCATCATTACAACCATAGAATGAAAAAAATTGTCGGAATGAGGAGACCTTAGCAGAAATTTAAGTGCTGCCATTTCCACAGTTGGGGGACCTTTTACAATGAGGAGGAATGTCGGAATAGCGACTGCCTCCCACCCTGTTGATTGAATGATTTTTATGTCCATCAAGCATGCCTTTGTCTGTTGCGCACCAACCGTCCTTGTGCGCTCGTGACTCGCCGTGAACCATCTCAGTGCAGATGAGCCGAGAGAACATGGCTGCTCGCGGTTCTTATCTATGCCGCTGTTTGCTTTTAAAAAGAAAAAAACGGATGTGGATCAAGTCATGGAGGTGTTGGTGTTTGCAGTGAGGACGTTTTAGGGTGCAGAAGAAGTTGGAGGTGAGATAATTATTCCTTTTAGAAACATGGCTCCTCTGCTGTTTACTTGGAAAATAACAAGCTAGCCACAAGGCAGTTCTCAGTTGATCTTCGCCGATCTACATGGAGATTGCATGCGTTCCTGTGCCCTAGAAGCGTGGTTTCAGGGGGTGTATATTTCAAATGTTGCTTGTTCGAACCGTTTTCCAGATCCCCTACCTGCCTTTAAAAGCATGACAGCATCTTCAGGTAATGGATCAGATGAAACGGGCTAATACACTTTGGTATCAGCATCATTACTAGCACGAAGAAGACTAAAAAGGTATAATATTGGTCGGAATCCCGCAGAATCTATCAAGGGGGACTGAGACATTCAACAAGAATACCATTTTTAAACATTATGCTCCTCTAACATGCCTTTGGATTTGATTAGAAAGTGCTTTCATAAATGCACAATTCAGGTTTTATTTTTAGAAATATGTTGCCATATAAGGATGTTCTTAATGCTGTTTGTAAAATTATAAGTCATAATTCTCCCACAGCCTGCATCTATAGCCTTACAGTATTTGCTTACTCTTCTTCCCGATTAAACATGGTGATTGGATGCTGAAACATGCTGGTAAAAGATCGTTCTAGCCTCAGCTGCTAATAGTGCTGTTGTCCCTTGTGGTTAACTCTAAACTAATAGAAGAACTTTTATAATTAATTTTAGCGCTGGCATTTTGTAGGATTTAAGCTTTTAGATTTGGGATAACATGATCATATTTACATTAGTGTCCTGAAGGCGTTGCAACCTGATCTCACAAAACATGGCATGACCACAAATTGTTTTATTCATTTTCGTGTCCCCAGCATGAACAGTAACTGCTTCAAATTACGTGCCACTGACACATAAAGTTGCGCAATGTCAAGCCACATGTTTTTCATCACACCTATATTAGGTTGTTTGTGCACAACAATTTGACTATATTACTTTTTAAATATCCACTTTGTTTCCATATGCCATCCACAGTTCTTCTCATTTGGACATAACCTAAATCCTTTTAGGTTTTTTGGCTGCATGTTGCCTGGAGATACTCTGGAATCGATCTCCCGAATTTCTGGATGGCAGACAACTGCTCTATGTACAAGTCTATTCCCCAAGAGCTGCTGTCATGCTGTCCCCAACATCACCTGAATTACTTCATGCACTGTCATTCAGCTCTGCAGGGTAACGAGCCAAGTTGCATGACAGCGGCTCTGGAGGAATGGACTTGGACACAGAGCAATTGTCCATCATCCAGAAGTTCAGGAGATCAATTCCAGGTATCTCCAGGCCAAAAAACCTAAAAGGATATAGGTTACATCAAAATGAGAAGAACTGAGGTTGCATATATAAACTGAGTAGATATTAAAAACGTAATAAAGTCAGTATTTTTGTGCACAAATGACCTTATATGGAAGTGTGTTTTTAGGCAACTTGTTGATTTTACATTGCACAGTTTTACGTGTCAGCAGCATGCAACTTGAAACAGAAAAATTTGTGTCTGGGGACACGAAAAGCTTCACCATTGACTTAACATTGTGCAACTTTACGTGTCAGTGGCACGTAATTTGAAGCAGTTATGTGTTGGGGACACAAAAATGAGTAAAACTGTCTGTGGTCATGTCATGTATTTTTGTGAGATCAGGTTGCAACGCGAAACACTACAGGCAAATGGGTAAAAAACTGTAACTAACTGGTATCACCATAAAACTTTCCTGGTTTATTCCTCACATTAGGGCTATCATTTTTTTGTATTGCAAGTTTTCTGGAATCTATGTTTAAATATGCAAACTAGGTGTTACATAGCCAAAAATGCACAAATTTGCACACATTTCTAGGAAAAAATCTAAACACAGGATTTAGCCAGATTCAAAGTTCCTTTTGAATTTTGCTCACATATTAAAGCCAAAGGTTTTCACAGAGGAATTTTGGATATCTGTATAGAATAAACTGTCAACAACCAGAAAAAACACATTTTTGGCATATTTTTGGGATGAAATGTTCTGTAAATCGGGCTGTGAATGAGATTTGAAAAATCCTTCTGCAAAGCTTTAAGAACACAGTCGGACCAAAACTTATGTAAGTGCTGCTGAGGTGGAGATTTTTTTTACCAAAGAGTAAAAAAAACTTTTTTGAGAAAACGGCAACTTTCGTAGCTGCATTTTTATGGGATTTGGGTGCTTCAGACAAAATATCATGAAGTGAACCCTAAAATGTTTATATCGGACGTTTTTATTTTATTTATTTTTAACAGAAAACATGTTGAAGGAGGGAAAAAAATGAAAATCTCAAAATTAACCAGGGGTCCGTTGCACGAAGCAGGTTTAACAAACTGGGTGTAACCCTGAACTAGGGATAGACTTATCGATACCTTGGAGTCGATAACCGATACCAGCCAGACAAAATATTGGAATCAATACTTTTGTGAGTATCGCGATACCACTGTACAGATACAAAACATGCAATTTGTTTCTACTTCTGAGAGTTTTTAGGCAATGAGATGATGAAAGCAGCCAGATTCTAGCTTCTGTATCACATGATGGCGGTAGCCTGTCAGATGTCATGATAAATGTTGTTACTGTTAGTGATGATGATGAGTTTTTGTAGTCTTTCAGTGGTTTAATGCAGGTTATTGTACATTATGTTTGGTAAATTTTTAATATTACTATTATATATATATATATATATATATATATATATATATATGAATGCTGCACAAGCTGATTGTTATTTTGTGTTCAGACTAAGGGCGATTTGGGCGTCAAAAACGCGCCCGATGCCCAAAGTTGGACGCCGTGTCATTAAAAGTCCGACGCCTGTTTCCCCGGCGTCTCAACGCGTTCTGACGCGCGGCGAGAGATGTCCACAGTAGTCAAGGAGCGCTCGCCGCGCTCGTGAGGGGTGTTTCTCCTTTCTCTTTTTTCCTTTTACCGTTTCTCTGCACCATGGCAAATGCAGTGGAGAGAGCGGCTCGGCTTAATGTGATAAATAAAGCAGGGAACGTCGTCGTCGGACATCTCTGCTCTGTGTCCGGTTCACCAGACGATTCCAGGTGTTCTGACTGTGATGAGTTTCATCATTTACTTCAGGGAGCTGCTGGCAAGCGGCACTTTCAGTCGTCTGATCCGGCCCAGTTTAACGTCCCGCTGTCTCGATGCGGGGCAGCATTATCAGCCCAGTACATCCCATCAGGACAGCAGGTCATCAAACCACCATTCAGAAACCGGGACCGGACATAGATCACAGTTTATCCTCCTCTGTGTTCAGATAGAGAGGAGATTTCCTGGTTTTTCTGTGTGTTTCCTCTCCTGTCAGAAAAAGTGTGTCTGTGTCATGACTCGCTCTGATTGGTCAGCCGCCCCGCGTCAAGACGCCAAAGTTCAGATTTTCCATCTCCGGCGTCTGACGCCCTTACGCGCAAACGCTGAACATCTCAAAACTGCGCGCGCTAACGCCCTAGACGCGCCGCGCCCGACGCGCGAAGCAGCCGCCGCAAGAAAGGCTGACGCTCCTTGACGCGTCGGCCATTGA
>JALJCO010000160.1:0-34014 GCA_023101725.1 Atherinomorus stipes
CTCACCTCTGGATATTTTGTTTACAACCACCAACATTTCACATTGCATTAAAGTTACTTACATTACGACTATTATGACTACAAAGCACGGAATGACAAGCGTCCTCTGAGTTCCAGTCTTTCATGCTGTAAAGTCCCGGGCTTCACACTGCGGTGGACACAAGTGTGATGTACCGAGAACATAAAAAAAGCTGAATGTGAGCATATATCCATGAGAAAATGCAAAATCAGAAAAGAAGATTCTGCTTCACAGGGTGACCCGGAGACACACACCAACACTCGCCTACTTATCTGGGACGTTAGCTATGCCTCACTGTTGCAATGATAAAAATCAGAGGTCAGAAGGAAAGTTATTGCCAACATATTATGACCTCACATAAGTCATAATAGCATGAATCAGCACGGTGAGGTGGTGGGAAATGGATCTAATGGAAACAAAATGATGACAAAGTGATGATAGTGAAGACACTATCATCACTATTGGAATTGGTTGGCCAAAATCTGCTGGAAATAAACCATGTTGGAAAAAGGGCCAAGATGTAATGTAGAGCATTGTGTTTGTCTTTATTATGCATGAAAGAGAGAAGGTATCAACATAGTCAAGTCAAGTCAAGTCAAATTTATTTATAGAGCACATTTAAAAACAACCTCAGTTGACCAAAGTGATGTACAGAATAAAAGAATAAATCAGAAATAAAAGCAGAATAAAAACCACAATCACATAAAGAGATAAAACCAAAAATACCAAAAAAAAAAAATCTAAAAATATAAATATAGATAGATGTGACACTCTTAAACTGGTTAGAAAGCCAGCGAAAACAAATGAGTTTTCAGTAGTGATTTGAAATGTGCAGATCTGATGGTTAGGGGAGGCTGTTCCAAAGCCGAGGAGCGGCAACAGAAAAAGCCCGATCACCTCTTCGTTTTAGCCTGCTTCTGGGGACTGTCAAG
Organism: Atherinomorus stipes; assembly: GCA_023101725.1. Taxonomy (NCBI): domain Eukaryota; kingdom Metazoa; phylum Chordata; class Actinopteri; order Atheriniformes; family Atherinidae; genus Atherinomorus; species Atherinomorus stipes. Next base: position 951 of record JALJCO010000160.1, read on the forward strand.
AGCATCTGGTTTGTTGACCTCAGTGCTCTGACTGGGCTGTAAGTTGTCAGAAGTTCCAAGAGGTAGGGAGGTGCAGAACCGTTAAGACTCTTAAAAACAAGTAACAAAATCTTAAACTGAACCCTAAACTGCACTGGCAACCAGTGTAAAGAAGCGAGCACCGGAGTAATATGCTCACGGCGTTTAGACCCTGTCAGGAGACGAGCAGCTGCGTTCTGCACAGTCTACAAGCGCTGAAGAAGAAACTGCTCTACTCCAAAATAAAGAGAATTACAGTAGTCCAAGCGACAGGTAACCAGAGCATGGATCGCCCTCTCTAAGTCCTGATACGGCAAATATGTTTTTACTTTGGCTAAAAGGCGCAAATGAAAAAAGCTGGATTTGACAACGGAACTGATCTGTTTATCAAATCTGAGCTGAGAGTCAAAGATCACTCCAAGATTTCTGACATATTGCTTGGAGTATTGAGACAGGGGGCCAATTACACTAATACAACCATCCAACACATCTGACTCACCAAATACAATCATTTCAGTTTTATCCCTGTACATAAACATACACAGTGACATGCTCAGCTTACATTCCTGCCAGGTACATCTTCATCATTTACTCTCCTGTCTGAAAGCGTTTCTCTCCTCCTCTCTTTACACCAGTGTGTTTCATAACAGTCACGACCCATAAAGAAGGCATCTCTGCGTGTGAAACACGACTCTGGTAGTAAAATGTTTGATATGGAGAGCTACATCTCACCAGTTATGGAGGAAATCATCATGGAGGGGGAAATGAGGAGAGTAGAAACTGGAGAAGCTGAGTTTCTGGTGATGAGCAGGGAACCTGCCATCAGGTGTGTTTACATTACAGGTGTTTGTGAGATCAGCACTCTACCAGAGATGAAGCCCTCTGCACGAGCCGCAGCGCTGACCTGTGACCGGCTGACACCTCCGCTGAGATCTCACTGTTGAGAAATCCAAAGCTGAGACGACGGCTGCACCTCTGGGATGTGCATGTGTGTGCTGACCTGCAGAAAAGACAGTAGAACAACACATGAGATCATGCTGACTGCCTCACTCAGGGGCGTTGATCACTGAGCCGGGCTAACACACATCATCTCTCCAGATAGAGGCTGTAAAGAAGCTGACTCTCCACTGCTTTGCTTAATGCAGAAAACTTCTTGGAACGTTTCCAGATCTTCCTTTCGCCTTCTTCTCTCTGGAAGCAGACAAACAGGAAGATGGACAGACATAAGCTGGGGACAACAGGGTGTCTCATGTTTACCTGAAAGACGACAGAATAAGCCTCCGTCAGACGTCTGTCTCTGAACAACTGGCAAACATGAAGCATGTGGTTGTAATAATGTTAAACAACTGCGGTTTGCTGCGTTTTAGCCGCATCGTCACCATTTTTACAGATAAACATAATCTAACTTTGACCAGCTCACAAAAAGCCTGTAGAAGTAGAGTCTGCTCTGACCTTTCTTGTAGATGTAGTCAGTGTTGCATTTCCAGTCGAGTCTGTTGTCCAGCTGAACTCCAGGTATTTGTAGTTCTCCACCACCTCCACCTCCTCTTCCAGGATGTAGACAGGACTATGCTGCTTATTCTTGCTCCTCCTGAAGTCAACAATCATCTCTTTAGTCTTGCTGGTATTTAAGATGAGCTGATTGTTACCATTTCACAAACTGACTGACCAGTTCCCTAAACATACGTGGAAAGTGTAGGAAACAGAATCTGCAGGAAACTACCACCAACAACGTGCCGCTGCTGCTGAGATCTCCCATGGCTTCCAGTTATCATGTTTTATGGCTACATCCCATTTAGTTCATAGTTCAGGGTCAGCAGGCAGCCCGGAAACGGAAATCCCATCCTGGGATGTCGATCAGAACATCCAAGCCCAGCCTCCGGGGTAAGAGCCATGCGTCTGACCGTTCAGCCGAAGGTGACCAAGCAGCCAGGAGCATGATCAGTCGGAGGCATCGTGGCAGACCCCACACTGTCACGCTAGCATGTAGCGGAAGGCTAGGTGTAGCAGTGCACAGTCATGAAACATCAATAACAATGTCAACTGACTTAAAGGGTTAATTCTTTGTCATAACCGAATGTTTTGTGCCACCTGTATTTCTTTAAAGGGATATTGTGTAAGTTCTCCTGTGTTTTATTCACAAAAACTGATTATTTGGTTCAAAAGTGTTTTTTCATTAATCAGTAATCACTCCCATCAACAAACTGAAGTGCTCCTCTAAGTTCTAAATTTGCCGTTCGTATCATTCATTTATACATCGAGCGGGGCGGCTCGGTGGGGGCTGCCATGTCGTATCGCCATGTTTTTGCGTTCAGGAGAAGCGTGACAGCAGGAAACCACAGAAACTCACCGGACACACCGGAGTTTTCAGCTCAGTTCGAGGTAATGCCTTTGAAAAGTCACCGCGCTGCAGTGGGAGAAACCAGCGTCTCACTGATGCTGCGTTCACGTGCAGTCGGGCAGACGGCCGTTGGTAACAAACCAGGTGTCATTTTAATCAATGAAGCCGAGCGGAAGACGGTAAAACATGGGTCAGGGAAAACAATACGACATCGCCATGACAACAAATCAGATGTGGACTGATGTCACTGTGACTGACGGACCACGTCTTCACATAGAGGCCGGTGATAACTTTACATGCAGCGGATGTCGTCGGTCTGCCCGGTTTCACGCGAATGCAGCATGAAAAGTACGAGGGAGCTGCTCCCGATTACACAGTGTCCCTTTAATGGCTTGTCACATTTATCATTGTAATACTGAGTTTCATCTCTTTTCAAACTTCATGCTGACTCAAGCTAAATAATGATGGCTGTGTGAGTGGTGTCATTCTTCATATTCAAAACTTTGCCCAAAATCGTCATCTAATTTTCTTAATCTGCATAAATATTTCCCAAACTTTAACTTTATAACAGATGTTTATGGAGTTTTCTTTCTTCTTTTAACAGTGTTTATGTCTTCAGGCTTGAAAATGTAAGTGAGAAGTGTCCTCAAAGGTATCTGCTCGTTATTTACAGGACAACTGCAGAATCACTTTTCAGCTTCCAGTCCGGTCCGTGAAGATAAATAAAGATGAAGAGTTTGCTGTGGTATTTACCACACCATGGGAGGCAGAGGGAGCAGGGATGCAGGCTCACTTCTCCAGCTGTGGTTGTTTTCTTCTTCTACATTTCTTTTAACCACAAAGTTAGCTTTGAAGTACAGCAGGAAACATTCCCACTGCTGGCCAGTCGGGTAACTCCAGGATCCAGACATCCCCAAGTTCATTTGCACCAGTGTTTCTGCTGATATCCGCCACAGCTGATGAATCTGCGATGGACTTGGAAGCACAGATAGCTGCTAGTTCGCTCTGTTTGGAGTGGGAAGCATGAAAGGGTAAAGAGATCTGCTCAGGAGACCTGCCAGTGAAGCTGCATCCTGAGAGACCGTCAGGTCTTTTACTTCAACAGGAAAGCAACATCAGAGTGGGAGTTGATACCACAGAGAAAACCAGTCAGCAGTTTGTGTAAGTATCAGTAGAGAACCTCTCCCCTCTCCGGGCCCCTGAGGGCCACGGATATGCCACATCTGCACACCCCTACGCAGTAAGACCTTAACTTCATAGTCCCCTGAAATCCAGAACTTCACTGAAGGTTTTGCACATTTCTATTTTCAGTTTCGTCATTCTTTGCAGAACAGTTGTGTAACACATTGAACTGTCACATCAGGACACTTTCTTTCTCTTTCTTGCTCAATCTACACTCAATTTTGTCTTTTTTATTTTGGACCATTAGTTGAACTTTTGATAATTACTAAGGTCAAGCAGGGCAAGAGGAATCCATTTATCAAAGAAACATTTAAATGGGAATATTTTAAAGTTGTATTTACAGTTTTTCTCAGTTGCTTTGGTGCAATTCTTTTTTTTTTATAGCCTACTTGTCCTGTCCAGCATCATAGCAGCAGAATGATGATCCGATTGCTTTATTGTTTTAAACAGTTTTGCTTTGCAAAGAGGAGCTTTATGAACACAAGGCTCCCTTGATATCCTGTTTATTAATGTTTTTTCTTTAATTAAACATTTGTTTATAACAGCATTTTACATTGTATTGCTGGGCTAGACAAGGGAGAAACTAAAAAAAAAGAGAAAATTAATAGACGCAATGATAGAAAGTGGAACAGAGAGAAAGGAGTGAGGAAAAGAGAAAGAGAGGGGGAGGTGAGGAGAGAAAGGATCCACTTCCACAATTCTCTGGTGCATCTGTACAGAAATCCCTAAACAACATTCCAGGGTCTCTGCTGGAAAACAAAACTAACAATCCCCTACAGGAGGACCTGCAGGTGGATAAATATCCTCAGATCATACAAACACACGCAGAACTACGCAGAGAAGAGGTACAACCTAGTCATTGCAACGGGAAGCAGGGTCACAGCATCATCATCAGAATAAAGGGTCTCCATGGTGATACAGTCATGCAGATGCAGCCTCGCCTCTGCAAGGAGGAGGAAGCCCGCAAGGCTCACGACCCAGGCCCCCCGCAGCCACCCAGAGGCCCTGATTCCAGCTACCCCCTAAAGGGACGGACATGCATCGCCCAAGAGGGCAGCTCCAGCCGGAGCCCCCCGCGGTCTCGGGGCCCAGGCCCCAGTATACCAAGACTAGCAACTGCCGCCCCCACTGGGTGCCACCCCCCCACCCCGGAACAGGCACAGAGCAGGGCCCATGGCCCAGGGCTCAAGTACCCAGGGGCAGCCCCTCCCCCGCCCTTTGGTGCAATTCTCACAATAGACTTCACATTTGCAGTTAGTTTTTTTCAATCACTTACACACATTTTCAAAGCTCTTTGTCTATTTCTCTAAACTTTACAAACAAATCCAGTTATTGCTCACACAAAATGCAAAAAGCCCCCCCATCTACTGCAGAATAAAACAGAATTCAAAATATTGTAAACACATCTAAAAGCAAGCATTTGTCTCACCTCACAAACACATTTCCATTTTATCACATACTTGTGTACATCATTTACACACTGTTGCTCTAAATCTAAAGCTCTTTTGTTTTTATCGATTTGCTCCATATTTATGAGCCATATAAAAGCGAAAATAGCAAATAGAAGTCGACACAAGCAATAAAGGAACCAAAATATTCTATTTCCTAAATAATCTGTTGCTGCTGTGGATGCAGCATCGTATAGTACTGCAATAGAAAAATCAAAGCAAAGTTCACTCATCACACATGGAACAGGCTAAAGCAAAGCTCTCTCTCTGTTATCCATGTTAAAGACAGGTAGTTTGACCTTTGACTTATTTATAGGCCTACATGTATGTCAAGGAGTGATTGGTTGGTGTTCAGTAAAGCAGTCATTGTTTTTGCCTGTGAGGACAGAGTCTTAGGCCCAATCCCAATTCTCTTTTTACCCCTACCCTTACCCCTTCCCCTTGGCCCTTGCACTTAAAACGAAGCTACAAGGGGGAGGGGTGAAAGTCAACCCCTTCAAATTGGGACACCCCTTCATGAATCACATACGTCATCAGTGATTCCGCCGGCTTGTGTGTAAGCAGATGTGCGCTGAGCTGTTGGTGCAAATCTGGAGAAATCAGCCGTCTACAGCTGTGGATTAACGTTAACAAGCAAATTGGATTTTTGCACGACATCCCTGCCTGTGTTTTATCCCATGAAGACCAGCAGCGATGCTGCCGAATTTCTTATAGATCGTCTAGATTATCAGGGCTGCAGAGCACCGCTGGTTTTCAGCCTGGTAGCGTTTATATAACTGAAGCGTCAATGTAGTACTCGCGATTTTTTTTCATGTGCATTTTGCAAAAAAAATGACCGTTAAACATTTAAACAGCATTAAACTAGACTATATAATGGTTTTCACACTTTTAAACTTTATTTATGGAGAAATATTTACATTTGTGGATGTTTTTGGACTCAGTAGCAGCCATCGTCCCAGTGATTTTCATACCCCTTCGTTTGAAGTGTGCTCTCGAATAATCTTCGTTTGAAGGGGTATATAGCCCTCCCCCTTAGCCCTTCCCCTCCATCCTACAGGTATTGGGACACCCTACCCCTACACATGAACGCGCAAAACGGAGGGGAAGGGCTAAGGGGTGAAATGGGATTCACCCTAAGGCTCTGATGGATAAATGTGGCATTTTAAATGGTTGTGTTTAAAACAGGAAATCAAGTTACTTCCTTGTAGATTTTAGCGTGTTAGCTAGAACATTGTGTCTAGCTATTTGCAAAAAGTGAATAGCTGCATTGAAAACTGTGTCAAGGCTGAGAATGTGTTCATGGTTTTGCTGATTTGAGGTGAAGTTGTGAGGGTTTGTGTGAATAAGTTTAGAAATAGTGTGGTAGGTTTTGGTTTGTGTAAGCAATTGAAGGAAGTGTTGTACAAACTGCAGAACCAAGTGGGTAACCTGCAAAAGTGCGTCAGTTGCTAAAAATAGATAGTTCATCTCTCAAAAGCAAGTTTTTATGCCAATGAAACTGTCAGTTATCAAAATAAAAAAGTACTGTCACCATTGAGGACGAACACGGTACTCAAACGGCTTAGTCACGTTTTCATTGTGATAGTCTGATCTGTGAGTTCCTGAATACAAAAACTCAGATCTTGGAGATTTGAAAATGAGTATGAGACCTAAAACAAACCTACACTGGATGTACAGCCATCTGAACTACAGTTAAGTTACATGTTACGGTTTTTAGAAAGTAACTGAATACATGACAGAATACATCTCATACACATTTTACTTCATACAGTACTGCATGCTTTTTGTCATCTAACATATAGTAATTCTTTCACAGCATTATAAAAAAACCAAACACTTCAGTGATTCTTCAGAACAAACTTCAAGTATAAACTCTTGGGTAGAGTTGTGGACTGTAGACGACATCCTGCTGTACCAGTATGTGCCAGCTGACGTCCTGTCACTCTGCCTCCAGCTGATCACCTGCCCTGGCTGCTTGACCACAGGTATTCCTCTCGTGTGCTCGACTCTCACCTGGAAGTCTGGGATCAGACCCTGCCCAGGCCTCCATCTGTCCTGCCACATACATATACTGTACATGTTACTGACCTGGATGTGACTGAACATACTATATCCACCTTCTCTGGGTCGTCTTGCAAACCTGCAGAGTAAAATGACAGTAATGCACAGTACACATGAAATACTACTGCATGTATTCCTGTACATTACAAAGTTTTGGATGACTGCACAATCCTTTACAAACTTGTTTTCCCAATGAAATGTTTGGGTTTGTGAATTAATAGTGAACAATTTGGCTGCACCTGCAACCAACCTCAGCCACTGTGAGGCCGTGATTGATCCACAACTGCAGCCCTAATTTATCTGGAATCTGCCTTTATGGCCTCATCTTCCTCTTCTCCCCTCTTCCCCACATACAGTATCCGCATCCCATCTTCCTTGATGCTGGCCTTCCATTTCTGTACCCCAGTATTATATAAAAGATACTCACTATGTCTTGCTTGGTTCATGTCTGCTTGCCAGTATAGAGTTGATGGGATTCAGAGTGACTGAGAAATGTCTCATCATTGGTTACAACAAACGTGCCATACATCTTCTAACCAATGAAAAGGATCAGCTGAGACCAAATTTTTAATTTAGGACACATTCCAGGAAAAGAATGCTAAAAATACTGATAAATAAATGATAAATATAAAATATAACATCTGATGGAAAAATTCTGATAATTAGATTTTCTCTTTTGCTTGTCATGACTCTAGCAATAAAATGAATACCATTAGTTTTGTGGAAACGACTCTTCTGCTGTTGTTAGTATATCTAGTTTTGTGGAAACGACTCTTCTGCTGTTGTTAGTATATCTAGTTTTGTGGGGACGGACTCTTCTGCTGTTGTTAGTATATCTAGTTTTGTGGGGACGGACTCTTCTGCTGTTGTTAGTATATCTAGTTTTGTGGGGACGGACTATTCTGCTGTTGGTAGTATATCTAGTTTTGTGGGGACGGACTCTTCTGCTGTTGTTAGTATATCTAGTTTTGTGGGGACCGACTCTTCTGCTGTTGTTAGTATATCTAGTTTTGTGGGGACGGACTCTTCTGCTGTTGTTAGTATATCTAGTTTTGTGGGGACGGACTCTTCTGCTGTTGCTAGTATATCTAGTTTTGTGGGGACCGACTCTTCTGCTGTTGTTAGTATATCTAGTTTTGTGGGGACGGACTCTTCTGCTGTTGCTAGTATATCTAGTTTTGTGGGGACCGACTCTTCTGCTGTTGTTAGTATATCTAGTTTTGTGGGGACGGACTCTTCTGCTGTTGCTAGTATATCTAGTTTTGTGGGGACGGACTCTTCTGCTGTTGCTAGTATATCTAGTTTTGTGGGGATGGACTCTTCTGCTGTTGTTAGTATATCTAGTTTTGTGGGGACGGACTCTTCTGCTGTTGTTAGTATATCTAGTTTTGTGGGGACGGACTCTTCTGCTGGTGTTAGTATATCTAGTTTTGTGGGGACGGACTCTTCTGCTGTTGTTAGTATATCTAGTTTTGTGGGGACGGACTCTTCTGCTGTTGTTAGTATATCTAGTTTTGTGGGGACGGACTCTTCTGCTGTTGCTAGTATATCTAGTTTTGTGGGGACAGACTCTTCTGCTGTTGTTAGTATATCTAGTTTTGTGGGGACGGACTCTTCTGCTGTTGTTAGTATATCTAGTTTTGTGGGGACGGACTCTTCTGCTGGTGTTAGTATATCTAGTTTTGTGGGGACGGACTCTTCTGCTGTTGTTAGTATATCTAGTTTTGTGGGGACGGACTCTTCTGCTGTTGTTAGTATATCTAGTTTTGTGGAAACGACTCTTCTGCTGTTGTTAGTATATCTAGTTTTGTGGGGACGGACTCTTCTGCTGTTGTTAGTATATCTAGTTTTGTGGGGACGGACTCTTCTGCTGTTGTTAGTATATCTAGTTTTGTGGGGACGGACTCTTCTGCTGTTGTTAGTATATCTAGTTTTGTGGGGACGGACTCTTCTGCTGTTGTTAATATATCTAGTTTTGTGGGGACGGACTCTTCTGCTGTTGTTAGTATATCTAGTTTTGTGGGGACGGACTCTTCTGCTGTTGTTAGTATATCTAGTTTTGTGGGGACGGACTCTTCTGCTGTTGTTAGTATATCTGGTTTTGTGGGGACGGACTCTTCTGCTGTTGTTAGTATATCTAGTTTTGTGGGGACAGACTATTCTGCTGTTGGTAGTATATCTAGTTTTGTGGGGACGGACTATTCTGCTGTTGTTAGTATATCTAGTTTTGTGGGGACGGACTCTTCTGCTGTTGCTAGTATATCTAGTTTTGTGGGGACGGACTCTTCTGCTGTTGTTAGTATATCTAGTTTTGTGGGGACGGACTCTTCTGCTGTTGCTAGTATATCTAGTTTTGTGGGGACAGACTCTTCTGCTGTTGTTAGTATATCTAGTTTTGTGGGGACGGACTCTTCTGCTGGTGTTAGTATATCTAGTTTTGTGGGGACGGACTCTTCTGCTGTTGTTAGTATATCTAGTTTTGTGGGGACGGACTCTTCTGCTGTTGTTAGTATATCTAGTTTTGTGGAAACGACTCTTCTACTGTTGTTAATATATCTAGTTTTGTGGGGACGGACTCTTCTGCTGTTGTTAGTATATCTAGTTTTGTGGGGACGGACTCTTCTGCTGTTGTTAGTATATCTGGTTTTGTGGGGACGGACTCTTCTGCTGTTGTTAGTATATCTAGTTTTGTGGGGACGGACTCTTCTGCTGTTGTTAGTATATCTGGTTTTGTGGGGACGGACTCTTCTGCTGTTGTTAGTATATCTAGTTTTGTGGGGACGGACTCTTCTGCTGTTGTTAGTATATCTGGTTTTGTGGGGACGGACTCTTCTGCTGTTGTTAGTATATCTAGTTTTGTGGGGACGGACTCTTCTGCTGTTGCTAGTATATCTAGTTTTGTGGGGACCGACTCTTCTGCTGTTGTTAGTATATCTAGTTTTGTGGGCACCGACTCTTCTGCTGTTGTTAGTATATCTAGTTTTGTGGAAACGACACTTCTGCTGTTGTTAGTATATCTAGTTTTGTGGAAACGACTCTTCTGCTGTTGTTAGTATATCTAGTTTTGTGGAAACGACTCTTCTGCTGTTGTTAGTATATCTAGTTTTGTGGAAACGACTCTTCTGCTGTTGTTAGTATATCTAGTTTTGTGGAAACGACTCTTCTGCTGTTGTTAGTATATCTAGTTTTGACTGTGGGATCAAAGCAAATGATGAAGTCATAAAATAACAGAGAACTGAATGTAAGCAAATGCGACATGTCCAAAAGCGTTTGCTTTTTGATCAATGCAATGAGAAATAATGCTTTGATGTGCACACATGACTAATCGTTATGGAGTTTGAACTTAAAGGTATTCGGGCTGGGCGATATATCGATATGGAAAATATATCGATATATTTTTTAATGAGATATGGAATTGGACCATATCGCACATAATGAGTTATGGAGTTCAATGTTTGTTTGTTTTGTCTTTGTATATAAATGCTAACCTTACTAGGGTTTGTTGCATTTAATCCTGTGTATTGTTCCTTACTTTCATCTGTGAGTATTATTACATACAGTATTATACAGTATTTCTGTTTACATTTTATTATTCTTTGAAGAGCTGAGCACTATTTCGTCTGGTCGGTTTAAATGAAACTATTTGTAATGTCATATTTGGCTCTGTAACAAAATATTTGCTCTCACTTGGCGGTAAAAATATCGGGATATATATTGTATATTGATATTCAGCCTAAATATATCGAGATATGACTTTGGGTCCATATCGCCCAGCCCTAATAGGTACACTGTAAATGGTAATATTGGCTTTACTAGAATCTATCTAGTAGGCAGAACTTAATTTTAACTTAGTTGTTGGTAATACTTATTCTAAATAAGTTGTAAGAACTTTGGAGGGCAACATGTTAGTTAACTTAATTTACTTAATTTGAAACAGCTTAATTAAAATGAGTAAAGGGGAAATTAGGGGTGGGGGAGGGAGCAGGTTTCCCACAATGCAGTTCACTTCTTTTAACAATAAATTGGAGATAATTCACAAATGAGGGATTTATAAATGATGTTGGTAGTGTCATGTGACTGCTCTCAACTTGTTTGTTAATTCCTGTATTGAACATCTACTACCCAGCAGATGCTGCACCGCGACAGAGATGTGTGTGGTCTGACAATAGCTGTAGCTTAAACCCACTTGGACTAAGTTCTTGCTACATAGTAAGAACAATTTTGAGTTCATCATTTATTTTAAATAAGATGAACTTAAAAGCATGTTGTTGATGAAAATAAATTTGAAAATGGTGTGAATCTAATTTCTGTGAAATTAATCCTATCAAGTTTCCTCCCCAGCATCATCCACTTACAGCTTACTCAAATTTATTAAGTTCAGAAAAGTTCTACAAACTTAAACCATTTTAGTTTATTCTACTTAATCACTCCAATTAGAGTTTACTTAATTTTTTTGAGGCAGAAAGTTTGCATATTTTTTTTTAAGTAAAGTCAACTTATTAGAATTTACAGTGTACGCAAATGTGAAGTCTGTTGTGAGAATTGCACCAAAGCAACTGATAAACCTGGAAGGTGTCAAATCTGTCACAATAACACAACCATGAAGGGTTATATGAGGCAAAAGATCAAACTAACATGATGGATTCCTAAAATAGCTACGCGACACATTGCTTTCATATTAACTGGTGCACACCAGAAGTGTTTCTCCTCATGCACATTGCTGTTGCTGGTCACATACGATGAGCAGCTTTTTCTGTAGACAGGCCTAAACTCTGGCTGCTGGGTTGTTCATCTCGGGCTCATGTTGAAATTGACTTTCATAACCAAAACAGACCTTCATGCTGCAGGATGCGTATGGTGCGCTTGTTCCTAAAAGATATCCATGCAAAAAAACGAGAGACTGAGATGGTTTTCACTACTTCTTTTATCTTGTGATGCAAGCGGCAGCGCAGAGGTGCAGGATTATGTTGGACTGACCTGACCTGAACCAGGAATACAAAATAATCTTTAAAAACACATTCGCAAAATCAAAAGAAAACACTAATTTGTTGATAGATGAAGAAATAATTATTTGTCCATTATTATGTCTTTTATGCACTTCTTTTATTTTATTTTTGCCCATTTCATACCTAGAATATATGCATAGAACTGTTCAAGCTTCACTCAGTCATATCTGCATGCTGGTTCATCCACTTGTACTCAAAACATGCATTCATTCATTCACACACGCATGCACACACACATGCACGCAGACACACTGTACACGAACAGGCCTTAGAGGCAGCAGGATATGGCCTCTCCAGGTCTAAAGCCCTGCTCTGTTTGTCTTGGCCCTGGATGCAGCAGAGCCTGCTGGGGGATATGCAGCAGCTCAGGACCAGCCCTGGCTTCAGTTCAGGACATACAGAAATACACACAGCACACTTTTCAATCCATCCTCGCGTCTGAAATGTTGAAAAACAGTATAAGTGAACACTGCACTAATGTGCAGGTTGAGTATGAAGAGGAAGGACGCTGCACACTGACTGCACAAGGCCACCCAAACTGTGCGGCATGTATGCCTGATCTGTTGGTAGGGGCTAGTCCCATTAGTACCACACTGGCACATAGCTGCCTGATGGTAGGAAACATATGGACAGTAGGACAATAGACAGATGCAAAGAGAAGCACCACCTTCCTCCCTTTCCCTGTTCCTTTCAGCTTTCCTCTCAGGCAGCCTGGATATGTCAGGTCTGGAAAGCAGTTTGCTTTTTATCTTTTATCTTGTCTGTTATTTGTTCATTTTACTAATGCATACAACCTTTGTAACATTTTACTTCTATCCTCCATCCCCCTTTCAATGACAGTGTAATACATATGTATAGTTGGACTCAAAAGTTTACAGAATTTTTTATTTTCTTGGGCATTTTCAGTATGAATGATAAAAAAAAAAAGAAGTTTTATAATAAATGTGACAAAGTAGGTGAGTCACCACCATTTGTCACTATTGCTTATTGAATAGCAGATTGTAACCACGTTTTACAAATTTTCCTCCATCATTGCTCAGCGGTCTTCAGCTGACGTGCTGCCTGTCATCTCTGCTTCTTAAAGGAATAGTACACCCACAAAATGATGGTCCTTCATCTTCTCCTCATCCTCATGCTGAGCAAGACTCTGGAGCACTTTTTAATATCTCAAATGCAGCCGGAGATCCGGGTGTGTGGGTGTGTGTGTTATTTTTCCCCCAACTTTCATATAATGGAGTTCACCGGTGACTAACCCAAAAAGGTCCATAAAAGTCCACAAAAACTTGTCAATATTCCTCCATACTGCTCGTCCAATGTGATCCAAGTGTCCTGAGTGGGTAGCGTCCAGAATTTACTGGAAACCATCATTTAGTAGATTTTTATAGACTAAACAGTAGATGTAGATTCTTTCTTTATTTTAAATCAATATCAACCCCCTTGTGTTTGTCTGCAGCTCTGTCGCTCTTAGCACAATGTAAACAGCAAATTTCTTCTTCTACGCTTGCATTATCGGCAGAGTAGACGCTGAACGCTGTGGCTTACGTAGTGTTGTGAACGTGTACGTGTACGAACAAGCAAATAGAAACTTCAATGTTCTACTGTTTAAGCTCTAAAAATCTACTAAATGATGGTTTCCAGTAAATTCTGGACGCTACCCACTCAGGACACTTGGATTACATTGGACGAGCAGTATGGAAGAATATTGACAAGTTTTTGTGGACTTTTATGAACCTTTTTGGTTCAGTCGAGTCGCCACTGAACTCCATTATATGAAAGTTGGGGCAAAACATAGGTGTACTATTCCGTTAAAGGGCCAGTGCTACTGTTTTACCAGCGCTATAAACACCAGCACGTCTCTGCACAATGAAGCATAACTCACAACAATGAAATTTTAGAAATAGATGTCCACTTTGTGCAATTTCGACTAATTGATACAGTATGTTTATATTAGGGGTCAACTATACAATTCACAGTTTGGCTCAATATTTTAGTGTCACAGTTTGATATATTTTAAATTCAAAAAGGAATCTTCATGCCTTTTAAAGTACGACTGATGCTCACCATCAGGGTCGTACTTGACATGAAAACCAAAGTAGTTGTAAACACCAGATCTGAAGGATGGTGGAGGAGCGTAGATCCAGACACAACGAGCTAGCTAACTTCTTACAGTTATGTGAAAAAGTTTTTGCCTCCTTCCTGATTTCTTACCTTTTTGCATGTTAGTCACACTTAAATGTTTCAGATCATCAAACAAATTTAAATATTAGACAAAGATAACACAAGTAAACACAAAATGCAGTTTTTAAATGAAGGTTTTTATTAGTAAGGGGGAAAAAGTCCAAACCTCCATGTCCCTGTGTGAAAAAGTGATTGCCCCCTAATCCCCTCACACAACTGTAAGTGAATGCATGTGGGAGGTCCTTAGTGGATCATCAATAGCCCAGGTGGAGCAGTTCAACGCAGATCATTTGAGTTTTGAACACAATGAAATTCTGTATTGTTCAATACATGTACTCACAGTTCAGTACACACCTGTGTTGAACATTTCAATAAGAATATAGCCTAGTTGTTGTTGTACTACTAAAACATATAGTGATCCTCAAAATTATTCATAATCTCCAATTAAAGAAAAAGCTAAATTCACAACAGTAATTCAAATAACAAGAAACTGAAGATAAATAAAAATGTACAAAAATATACTTTAGTGAAATAAAATTTTGCTTTTGATGTGTGGTTGAAAATAATAATTTAAAAAAATAAACAAATGAAACTGTCCAATATACATCACGTAGAGCATCTTTCCCATGAACATGGACCAACATACCTGTCAATAGGTGCAGACGTCTGATTGGACGTTGCAGAAAACACCTGATTGCAGTGATTGCCTCAAAGTGTTGCTCAACAACATTTTTGTTTCGAAGCCCCATCATGCTTGTTTACTTCTTTTATTTTTTGTTTGTTTGCTTGTTTTGTGTCAAAAGACAATTTAAAATCAATGTCATGATTTTCATATAATTTTTATTTATTATTACTTTTGTCAGTTTCAACTTTATTCACTGACAGCTGATTTTATTTCTTCTATAATTGGAGGGTGTGAATGATTTTGAGGACAATGTGTGACAATGTTATATATATATATATATATATATATATATATATATATATATATATATATATACATATGTATATACCCAGAGGAAATTTTTACTGCTCAAAGCTTGCTCTTCTATAGCCCATGAGACATTTTTGAGTTTCTCATCTCTGCCTCATTTTAGTTTCTATTTTGTCTCAAATGTTTCTCCTAAAATGCACTAGGAGAAATAAGGTGAGACAATATTTAGTCATACTTGAGACTTAGGGGAGATACAAACAACTTTATTTAACAAATTCTGGCAATACATTCCAAGAAAAACACTGATAAACTCTTTGTCCAGACTGAACATACATATGCAATGCAAGTATGACAACATTCAAAATAATACACATGATAAAATATTACAATAAGTGAAAAGGGAAAAAAAGAACAAATGAATAAAATAAAATAAAACAGAGGTCTAATCAGATAAGTACATTTAAATTTTCATAAATATTGGACTCTTGTGTGGTTTGGATACACTGCAAGGTTTATGTATGTATGTACATACATACATGCATACATATATATATATACACACACATATATATATATATATATATATATATGCATACATATAATTCACAGGCTCATTCTTGAAAACCAAAATCAAACACACTGGGTGTGCCGTCCTCAATGTCTTGTATCTTGACAGTCAGCTAAACGCCTTCCCGACATCAAGACTGAAGACACTCTGCTGCTTGTCCACAGGTTTAATGACACTGTAAGAAATGTGAAACTAAAAGAATATACAAAACACTTGAAGTGTAATTTTTAGATTAATATTTCCACATCATGAACTGTTTATCTCCCTTTTTGTTTTAAACACACTTGAATGAATTGAGAACTGTCTAAAAACAGTACATGAAGGTTTTAAGTTGTAATTAAGCTAAGTTATCTCATGTAATCAAACAGAACTTTCACAAAAAACAAATTAAACTAAAATAAACATCTGAAATTGTAGATGCTGTTTTAAATGATCAATACATACCTCAGATGCTATCAAAAGGCATGAGATGTTTGTAGATGATGTTGGATCTGTTACACATGACAGATACTTTTCCTTTGCTCTGCAGTTACTTCCTGATCAACACAACAACTTCCTGTATGACCACTTCCTGTTACTGAGAACTGCAGTTCTTAAAGGGACGACACTAAAATACAAAAGTGACACTCCTTAACAGGATAGAAACATATAATACTAACTATTGTAACAAGACACTGGGTTATTTTTAATGAATCTACATCTATGAATAAAATGTTTTGCCTTAATAATCAAGGTGTAGGTCATTTACCATTTCTTGTTTTGCATTACAACTCCAAATTTGATGTCTGTGTATAGTTGTATAGACGCGGGCCCTCTTTTGTGTCGATTTTGAGCGTGGCCGGGTACAGCAGGGCAAACTTAATCCCGTGTTGATGCAGCATTTTTTTTACACCCTTTGAAGGCATCATGTTTGGCCACAGTCCCTCTGGAAAAGTCTGGGAAAACCATAACTCGTTTTCCTTCCCATCAGGTTTCACCTTTCTCTTGGGATGCACGTAGGATGCGGTCCCTGTCCCCTGATCGCATGAATCTTGCAATCAGAGTCCGACCATTAGCTTTATTCCGCTCAGCAGCGGTCTGGGGACCAATTTTGTTTGCACGTTCAATAAACCAACCCAGCAAAGGTGTAGTTATATGCAGCATTTCAGGCAAAGCTCTCTCTAAGAATGCGATTGTATCACCAGCTTCACAGCCTTCAGGGAAGCCGACAAAACGCAGATTATTACGTCTGCTTCTATCTGCCATGTGGTCCATCCTTTCACGGAGAGCTTCCAGTTCGGACTGTGTAGCAGGCGGGTTGGCCTTCCTCTCGACTTCAGCGTCCTCCAAGAAGCCGAGTCTTCCTCCCACGTCGCCAGTTCTTGTCATGAGTGATGACATTTTCTCCTCCACTGATGATGTTGTTTTACGTATTTCTCCTAGAGTTTGCATCTGCCCCGAGATCTGTTTCAGGATTGCAAAAATATTTGCGATCCTCCGCTACGTTTCCTGACGGTCTGTCGCCATCTTCGCCATGGCGTGGTGGTGGACTGCTGCTAGCACCTTTGCTAGCACTCGCATGGCCCCCGGCCGCAAACCTTGTGTTTGGCCGGTTCGAACTCTTCTGCGTACTCAACATTATGGGTAAGGGTGTCGCCTGTCGCCTAACTTGTGTTTGGATGAAGTGTACCAACTCAAGATGTGACTATCGGATAAGAACAACAGGCACTGCTGCGCAGGACTTGGCTAGGCAGCCATCCTCTCCACCACGTCATGTGACTCCTATATGTGTAATCTTAAAGATAAGCATTATTTCAGTGGAGGTATTAATTTTGGACAACATTAATATGCGGACATTATGCACGTACTGGATGCATTAACAACATCTGCATGGTCACGTTTTATTTGCTGACCATGTTATCAGAGCAGCTCTGCAGATTTCATTCTAATCTGATACTTTCTGATATCAGAAATGATGAATAATTGCTAGCTAAACCTCCTCTAAAAACCTGCAGTTTCGGATGTGATTGAATTGCATTTAAAGCTTGATATTAACAACTCGACACGTGCAGATGACAAAACGATGCATTGTTGGTCACATGATCGAAACAATGCAGGCAAAACTTCTGGTTCTTCAGATCAAGGCAGAGTCAAGTAAACGGGTTCAAATGTCAAATCCAGAGTGTAAACGTGATCCATTTTGGATGTTTGACTGAAGTCTGGCCTCACAGGAAGACAAGATTCCCAGCGGTTACGTAGGCTACTTCTGGTTTTTGTGACAAAGGTCTATGATGGCTCCAGGAGTCAGAGTCAAAGTCAACTTTATTGTCAAATATGCCACATGTTAGCCATACAACACAGATGAAATTCCAGTCCTCTCAAGGTGCATATAATTAAATATAATAAACTATAAGATAAAAATATAAAAATATAGGAATCCGCTGGGATAACCTAGAAATATAAACATGAAATCTAAGTTTAAATACTAAAGAAGATTAAAAATTTACAAATGGGCTGACAGTAGACAATGTGACCAGTATTACAATCCTAATGTAGAAAGTAGTGCAGATATTACAGTGAATATGGAGTTGAGCGTCCTCACTAGCCTGGTGCACCATCCTGACTCACGCCATGCATGAGATAAGAGGCAAGTCAGTCTGGATTCCCTCTATTGGGAAGTGATTTCCTCTCCGGTAAAAAACTGACCAGACCAATCACAATGCAGGAAGCTGGACTTTACGACACGTCTTTGCAGCGACTCTTTTTCTCTAGCCATAAACAGTCAAAATGGCGGCCACAGAGGAGCGACTATATAACGATGCCCCTCTCTGATGTCTTATCGAGCTGAACTTGTCCTTAAACCCGCAACAGTTTGCTGCTCTGAAGACTTTGATCTATGTTTTCCTCTTAGAAGAAGACATTTCTGTTAGAAGAAGTCACTTCCATGTTTCTCTGATTGGTTCTCTCCAGTTCACTTTCCTCCTGTTAGTCCGCCTCTCGTCTCGCATTGGAAATCAGTCTCCAGTGGAAGAACCCAGACTGACCTGCTGTGTATCTCATACATGGCATTAGTCAGGCTGGTGGACCAGGCTATGTCCTCACTGCCTGGTGGAAAAGCTGTCTCTGAGCCTGCTGGTTCTGGTTCTGGCCCGGAGACTGCAGCCTCCTCCCTGATGGCAGCAGGGTGAAGACACTGTGGGCGGGGTCACCTGCGATGATGGTGGCTCTGCAAGTGAGTTGGGAGTGGTAAATGTCCAATAGAGAGGGGAGGGGGACACGGAGGATCCTCCCAGCTGCTTTCACGGTGCGCTGCAGGGTCTTGCGGCCTGTTGTGGTGCATGACTAGCTGCTTGAAGCACCTTATGATGATGGGGGTGAGTGCGATGGGGCGGTAGTCATTGTGGCAGGTGGGGGACGACTTCTTTGGTACCAGGATGATGGTGGGGGCTTTGAGGCATGTCGGAACGACAGCTTGTCTCAGCGAGATGTTAAAGATGTCCGTGAAGACATCCATGAGCTCTGCAGCACAGTCTCTCAGGACGCGACCAGGAATCTTGTCGGGACCGGGGGCTTTCCTGGCGTTGATCCTCCTGAGTGTTCTCCTCATGCTGTCCGAAGATAGTACCAGCACCTGGTCATAGGAGGGGGGAGGGATCCTCCGTGCTGGAGTACTGTTGTCTGCCTCAAAGCGAGCAAAGAAGTCATTCAGCTGGTTCAGCAGGGAGGGGGAGTTGTCACAGGTCTGCAGGGGGGCTTGTAGTCTGTGATGGTCTGGATGCCCCGCCACAGGTTCCTGGAGTCTCTGCTGTTCCTGAAGCGGTCGGCGATCCTCCTGGAGTGCTGTCTCTTGGCCTCTCTGATACCCCGTGACAGGTTGGCCCTGGCTGTCTTCAGGCCCCCCCTCCCCACCTCTGAAGGCAGCCTTCAGGAGCCTGTGGACCTCCCCTGTCAACCGAGGTTTCTGATTGGCCCAGATGGAGATGGTTCTGGAGACCGTGATGTCGTCCATGCACTTCCTCCTGAAGGCTGTGATGGTCTCGGTGTTCTCCTGGAGGTCTACGATGTCGTCCATGCACTTCCTCATGAAGGCCGTGACGGTCTCGGTGTTCTCCTGGAGGTCCACGATGTCGTCCATGCACTTCCTCATGAAGGCCGTGACGGTCTCGGTGTTCTCCTGGAGGTCCACGATGTCGTACATGCACTTCCTCATGAAGGCCGTGATGGTCTCGGTGTTCTCCTGGAGGTCCACAATGTCGTCCATGCACTTCCTCATGAAGGCTGTGACGGTCTTGATGTTCTCCTGGAGGTCTACGATGTCATCCGTGCACTTCCCTTATGAAGGCCGTGACGGTCTCGGTGTTCTCCTGGAGGTCCACGATGTCGTCCATGCACTTCCTCATGAAGGCCGTGATGGTCTCGGTGTTCTCCTGGAGGTCTACGATGTCGTCCATGCACTTCCTCATGAAGGCTGTGACGGTCTCGGTGTTCTCCTGGAGGTCTACGATGTCGTCCATGCACTTCCTCATGAAGGCTGTGACGGTCTCAGTGTTCTCCTGGAGGTCTACGATGTCGTCCATGCACTTCCTCATGAAGGCCGTGACGGTCTCGGTGTTCTCCTGGAGGTCTACGATGTCGTCCATGCACTTCCTCATGAAGGCAGTGACGGTCTCGGTGTACTCCTGGAGGTCTACGATGTCGTCCATGCACTTCCTCATGAAGGCTGTGACGGTCTCGGTGTTCTCCTGGAGGTCCACAATGTCGTCCATGCACTTCCTCATGAAGGCTGTGACGGTCTCGGTGTTCTCCTGGAGGTCCAGGATGTCGTCCATGCACTTCCTCATGAAGGCTGTGACGGTCTCGGTGTTCTCCTGGAGGTCTACGATGTCGTCCATGCACTTCCTCATGAAGGCCGTGACGGTCTCGGTGTTCTCCTGGAGGTCTACGATGTCGTCCGTGCACTTCCTCATGAAGGCCGTGACGGTCTCGGTGTTCTCCTGGAGGTCTACGATGTCGTCCGTGCACTTCCTCATGAAGGCCGTGACGGTCTCGGTGTTCTCCTGGAGGTCCACGATGTCGTCCATGCACTTCCTCATGAAGGCTGTGACGGTCTTGATGTTCTCCTGGAGGTCTACGATGTCATCCGTGCACTTCCTCATGAAGGCCGTGACGGTCTCGGTGTTCTCCTGGAGGTCTACGATGTCGTCAGTGCACTTCCTCATGAAGGCCGTGACGGTCTCGGTGTTCTCCTGGAGGTCTACGATGTCGTACATGCACCTCCTCATGAAGGCCGCGACGGTCTCGGTGTTCTCCTGGAGGTCTACGATGTCGTCCGTGCACTTCCTCATGAAGGCCGTGACGGTCTCGGTGTTCTCCTAAAGGTCTACGATGTCGTCCATGCACTTCCTCATGAAGGCTGTGACGGTCTCGGTGTTCTCCTGGAGGTCTACGATGTCGTACATGCACCTCCTCATGAAGGCTGTGACGGTCTCGGTGTTCTCCTGGAGGTCTACGATGTCATCCATGCACTTCCTCATGAAGGCTGTGACGGTCTCGGTGTTCTCCTGGAGGTCTATGATGTCGTCCATGCACTTCCTCATGAAGGCTGTGACGGTCTCGGTGTTCTCCTGGAGGTCTACGATGTCATCCATGCACTTCCTCATGAAGGCCGTGACGGTCTCGGTGTTCTCCTGGAGGTCTACGATGTCGTCCATGCACTTCCTCATGAAGGCTGTGACGGTCTCGGTGTTCTCCTGGAGGTCTACGATGTCGTCCATGCACTTCCTCATGAAGGCGGTGACGGTCTTGGTGTTCTCCTGGAGGTCTACGATGTCGTCCATGCACTTCCTCATGAAGGCCGTGACGGTCTCGGTGTTCTCCTGGATGTCCACGATGTCATCCATGCACTTCCTCATGAAGGCTGTGACTGTCTCGGTGTTCTCCTGGAGGTCTACGATGTCGTCCATGCACTTCCTCATGAAGGCTGTGACGGTCTCGGTGTTCTCCTGGAGGTCTACGATGTCGTCCATGCACTTCCTCATGAAGGCTGTGACGGTCTCGGTGTTCTCCTGGAGGTCTACGATGTCGTCCATGCACTTCCTCATGAAGGCTGTGACGGTCTCGGTGTTCTCCTGGAGGTCTACGATGTCGTCCATGCACTTCCTCATGAAGGCTGTGACGGTCTCGGTGTTCTCCTGGAGGTCTATGGTGTACGACACATGCAATGGCTGCATATCTGAACATGCTCCGGTCGGTGGTGGAGAAACAGTCCTGGAGAGCCTCTAACGACCCCTCTGGCCACACCCGGATCTCCTTCTTGGCTGGTTTAGTCACCTTAACCAGCGGTCGGTATGCAGGAATTAGCATAGCAGTGGAGTGGTCTGAGGTTCCAAGGGGGGGGGGGGGGGGGGGAGAGGGCTTTGTAGGCTCCCTTCTGAGTGGTGCAAACATTGTCCAAGATGTTGTTTCCTCATGTAGGAAAGTTGACATGTCCATGTAGTTGTCGAAACACACTCTTGGGGGTGGCATGGTTGAAGTCTCCAGCCAGGATGAGGAAGGCATCAGGGGGGGCTGTTAGCTGCTCACTGATGTGCTGGTGAAGCCTGCTCTGTGCCTCACTCCTGTTGTTGGTGGAGCTGGGGGGGATGTAGACAGTACATTCCCTGGGCAGGTAGAATGGCCGGCACTTGATGATCATTAACTCCCCCAGTGGTGAACAGTGTCTGCAAACCACCACAGCGTCGCACCACCAGGCATCGTTGATGTCAACACACAGTCCCCCGCTACGAGTCCCCCCCCCTTGACGGGCACTCTGTCCGCTCAGAAGCATGCTAGCTGTGCTAGCTGGATAGCATGATCGGGCACGCTGTCGTTGAGCCAAGTTTCCACAAACACAAGGACACAGCACTCACCCACAGACTTGTAGTGAGTCCGGGGTAGACGGATGTGGTCCAGTTTGTTGTCCAGCAAGTGTACGTTGGCCAGGGTGATGGAAAGGATAGCCGGCCGGTGTGGTCTGGAGGCTAATCTAGCTCGGATACCTCCATGTTTCCCTCTCTTCTGCCTCCTCAGGTTCCGTCCGTGGCGCCTCCACTGTGGGCTGGGTGCAGGTGTGGGGGGTGGGGAATGAGCGGGCCTCTGGAGCAAACCGTAGTCCTGTAGCGTTTCCGCGTTCACTGAAGGTGTGTCCGTGTTTCTGCAGATGTCGAACAGAAACTTTCGGGTGTAAATGCGCCTGTAGACATGAGGGCGCGACGAGGACAGTGACAAACAAACACACACAGACTTTGTACACACACATCACAAAAACACTGTTTTATCGGGAGCAAGCGGAGCCGCTGTGTGTACACACGCCGCCATCTTGGATATGTGTATAATAAATATCAGTGTGCCATCAAAATGAGACTAAAGCACAAAGTTTTAAGACCAGATACTTACAGGATGTTATTCTGCTTCAACAGGTTTTTGTTGTAAAAAATTGAATTTTAATGAAATTAAATAAAAGATTATTAACCCTACAGAGACATTACAATTGTGCTCTCAGTGAAAGAAACCAGACGTGACACAAGAATTCTTTCCACGGAGAATGAATCTCAAGCTACCAGCGGCACACGGGTGGAGTTTGGAAACCCTGGTGTTACTGGCAACACGCTACTAGGTATCCAAACTGAACACAGAGCCTTGACACGGATGTTTCAGCCCAAGGAAGCCTTTGAAGTGCGAATAGATGAAACGCTAAATGGCAGCCACGAAGCCAGGAAAGAGCCAAACAAATGTGTGATTCATCTTCAGGGCCCTGCAGTAATTGTTTCAGCATGTTTTGTCTTCTAAGTTGGTAAACTCAGGTTGGATGGCCACGAAAGAATCAAGATCTGAACAGCACAAACACATCAGCACACACACACACACACACACCCACACACACACGCACACCCACACACCCACACACCCACACACACACACACACACACACTGAATACATACAGAACTTCTCCACAGTGTTTCATATGGTATTATTGTAAATGCAGCCTGTTATGGAGTAAAAGTTGCGTTTTGCATGCATGTGTCTGTAAATGCGTTGGTGCGCGCTGCGATGGGCCTGTGCACGGCTGGGGTGTAACGTAAGAACGGCTTGTTAATAACTAACAGGCCCGTGTAGCTCGTGGCTATCGAGAAAATGTTTATTTTGATGGATAAGCCAAGAGCAACCAGCTGGTTTGAGTTGGGAACAATACTGGAGATTCAGCCTGCATCTGGTTTTGATTTGCCCCCCCCCCATCCCTCCCTTTCTCCATCATCTGCCTCTCTCTCTTCACAGGCTGCTGTTGCCCGTGTCTTCATTTCCTGGGTATCCTGCTGTCCCCCCGCCCTCTCATCCCTCACCTCATGATCATTCTCTCAGTGTTATGTTTTCTAATGTCATCTCTGCTCACCCCCCTTCCAGCCCTGGAGGACTGGAGCTGATAAAGTCATAAATTACTCATACATGTTTTATTGTTTCATTTTAGCAGAACAGAGAAAGTTGGGTAATCTCTACGTTATTGGTCTTGGTGCTCTCTCTGGGAGAGCAGAGGTGCTTATTGGCCCCTGTAGCTCATGAGCCCTGCTTATCTGTGTGGGGCTGAATGAAAAGTACAATAAAAAAAGACTTTGCACTCATTTAATTGAATTCAGAAGCTTGTATCTGCACAGGCGGCTGCATTTGTTTTTGTCCATAAAGAAGTCACATTTCAGCCAGATGACGGGAACTCTGGCTCCATATGGATGAGGATGTTGGTGTTGCTACTCCCGCTGCAGCTCTGATGTGCTCAGGTGGCCTGAAAAGCTCCAACTTCTTTTGTTGTGTCCATGCAAGCTGTGGCCTGCTCCTCTCCCTCCGTGGTCTGCCTCCTCACACAGGATCTGCTCCGCTTGTTGTTTTCCCCAGTTTCCTGTTTCAGTCTGCATGCACACAAACACTTAGACGCAAGAATGCATGTGGACATGCAAGCATGCACATCACAACTGGGAGGTGAAGAAATTTGGTTTTGTGGCATACCAGTGACTTTTATAAAACTGAGCTTTATTGGATGCTGTGGTGACGCAGAGACAAATCCCTGACGAGCCAGCATTCTTACTGCTCGTCTTTCTCTAAGAGTCTCACCCTCATTATTCTGCAGCTTTAATGCTTTGTCAATAAACTGAACTTGATCCTTTGGTCAGCTTTGATCCAGGATAAAATATCTCGGTAACGAGGAGAACTGCTATATTTTCTGCAGACCTTCATGATCCTGACCGGATGAATTTCTCCAGTTTTCTGCCAAAGCTGCATGAAGTGTGTTTATGAAAACTTTCATCAAATGATGGACAGTTTTACTGTATAATCTGGATTCTGCATTTACCACTCTTGATGAACAATGAAAACTCATAGAGCCTAAGTCAGCGGTCTGCAACCTATACAATCCAAAGAGACATTTTAGCCTCAACTCCGCTAAATAAGTCATCCAGACACAAATATTTCTTTGTTTTGGTTTTTTTTTTCAAAAAAAAGACAACTGAAAAATACCTATTATATAAAATTTTTGTTATTTTTAAAGAACCACAACTTTTAATTTTAAGTTTTGGAAAAACAAAAAACAAAACAAAGCTTAAAACTTTTGAAAAACAAAAAGCAAACTTAAATGATTGTTGCATTTTCTTTTATGGGATTTTGTTCTTTTGAAACTGTGCGTCTCAAATGGACATGACTGTATGAATAAAGGTTGAATATATAAAAAAGAATGTAGATATTTATGGAGTATTTTTTAAAAAAAGGAAAAAGAAAAGAAGAAGCCCATAACTTCCAAGGTACTGAGAAGAGAAAAAATCTAGAAAAAAAATTACTGGGACTTTAGTTGTGGAAATTCAGTGCATTAGTTAATGAGCGTTATGGAAGGTCAAAGAGCCATTTGTGGTTTCAGGCCCCTGAAGTCAAAATTTCATCATGTACCTGAGTAATCCCTCCGTTTATCCCCAGTAGCACTCAATCATGTTCACTACAAATACTACAATACCTGCATGCTAGCACGCTGAGCTTGAGTGAGTAAGAAGAGTCAGAATTATACTTTCCAGATATTATAGGGCTTCAAACTGCAATTCTAAGTGCAATAAGCAGTAAGGAAGGGGTCTTAGTCCAGTCAAAACCAAGATTATAGTCACATTACAAGGCTGATGACTCAAAACCATGTTTTTTTCTTTAGATTGATGCAACTCCATTGATTCTTTCAGGGATGTATGGACATAAAAATATAATCTGGTTGCCTTTACTTCTGTGGTCCTAATTCAAATATGAGGCTATGCAACAGAAGTTAAAACAGTAAATTTCTGGCATCTTCCTGCCAATATTAATCAGCTGACATCATAAACCTGCAACACATTACAGCGTCGCCATCCAAGTTACTGAAGAAAAAGGCTAAAGCTAGCTATCTGCTTTTCTTTTCCCTTCAAATAATATCCTTCATGCCAAGACAAATCTTTGCTGCCTTTTGCTTCCTTCATTCCACAGTTTCTCTCTTTCAACTCTTATGTTTCCAAACAAGTGTGAAAACTTTTGAGAATTTGTATCAGCAACGTCCTGTTGTTGAGAGAAATGATGCATGCACGTTGTCAAGTTATGCCTTAAATTTGTGCAGCTTCCCCACTTGACAGGGATAGGAGCGTTTACACAGATATTACCAATGGATTCCACTCAAATGACCGACAAGTTTCCTTCTTTTCATTTTTCAATATTGTTGTGAAGACAGATGATCTTATTGGTCATGATGAAGGTAAAAACCTTTAAGCAAAACTCACAAAGAAATAAATTAGCAGAATCTCCACAGATAATTATCATTTACACAAGAATAAACTAATACACAACTAAACAGAAACCAAAACTTAAAAAAAATGCAAGTTTCCCAACTTATATCGCACAAATAACACCATAATCAAAAGTACTTTAAAGTGCATTATCAAATGACTAAATACCACTAAATTATTACTCAACCTGGCATTTAATCCACGTTTATATAACCAATCCATAAATGCAAAAAAATAATTAAAACTGTAAGCACGTCATACATTACCCTGAACTACTTTTGATGCTTTTAATTAATGATATTTAACTTTAGACCTGAACAACTTCTTGATAAAAATCATTACAAAATAACATTTGAGAAAGACATCAAATTCCATAACAAATCAATTAATATACACATTAATCTAAATCATCCAATAAAATTACGCTTGACAACCTGAAAACATTACACTTGAATGAGATACAAGCTGCACTAGCCGAGTGACCAACCTGGTGGCTAGGCTAATGCTAACTGCAAACAATCTGGGAACAATCAGGTCCCAACAACGGTCAGTCCTTTACAATGAACATGATTTGGCTTACCAGCTGCCTCTCTGCTTGCTTGTGAATGTCCTCTGCTCTGCACAGGCTTCTCACACGGATCTCTCCGCTATGACGCCGACCACAGTCTCTTCTTCTGTTCATTCAGTTTGTTGTTTGCTGATGACACTGCAGATTTGCGCCACTCTTTATGGTCTGTGCGACCCACAGACCCCACTGCCTCAGGATGCTGGTTCCGGCTTGATGTCATATCCGGCCGAATTTGTGACGACTTAAGCCCCGTTTCCACCAGGAGGTCTGGGTCGGGTCAGGCCGGATCGGTTCATGTTGTTTTGGGTCTCCACAGATAAAAACTGGGACGAGTACCCTTATATCCGACCCGACCTGGCCTACTTTTTTGTAACTCTTTGGTAGGGGTACTGATCTAACCGATCGGGACCAAAGAGGTGGTGCTAATACGTAGCAGTCCGTTGATTCGTTGAAATATCTATCACTTCCCGCGTGACCCGGCGTAAAAACAAAGCAGGGGTGACTCCTTTTGTTTCTGTCACATGTGGTGTGGTGCTTTAGTTAAAAAGGTGTACCAAAACCCACCTGATCCAGCCTGACCCGACCCGACCCGACCCAGACCCGCGGGTGGAAACGGGGCTTTATACTAGTTTGACTTCACACACGTACAGTAGTGCATGTTTCAGCCGGCAGCATTCATGTAGAAATCAGATATTGTTAAATGTAAACCAGCTGCTTCTGCTCCAAACAGGAACTCCACCAAGAGGCCAACTGGTGCGCTGATGATCATTATGTGGCCTTTGGCAGATTGTGTGGAGGCATCCAGTCAGACCAGCAGGGCTGGGAGCTGCAGCAGTGTTGCATGACTGGACCAATCTGGAAAATTTTCTGCTTGTTCCAACTATTCATCCCACTAACAGAAAAATGAAACATTCTGGTATGTTTTTCTTTAAACCAATCTCCGTCCTCTTGAGTGCCACCAATCCTGGACAGAAAAGCATGAGGTGCATTCAGACACAGAGGTTCTAGGATCAGTTCTTATAACTCCCCGTCTGGAGTTTAGTTATCAGAACTACCTTCCCCATCAGTCTGCGTTGGCACATGAGGGAGGACCTTGATAGGAACCATGTTTGACACAATCGTCTGAGACGGAGACACATTTGTGCCCCAGATCATCTGATACAAAACTGAGGTTCCTCATCTCTTTTATTTAAAGCTATTATAAAGCTAGAATACCAGCTTTCCCCCCTTTCCCTTGTTTACCTTTTGTTGAAGTACGCCCGGACACTTTAGTGGACGGTCTGTCCACTAAAGTATCCGGGCGGCAGCTGCAGGTTCTACTGCCACACTTTGCGGCTGCATCTGGGTCATTAAATGAGTATAAAATAATTACTTTGGGACATTTCAGAATAGTTCTGGATTCAGGACGTGTTCCATTGTGATGGATTTAATAATGAATTGGTACACTCCTATTGTGATAGTTCTTGTTGTTATTACGATCTGGGTAAACAGTTGTAACAGCTGTGAGACATTTGAATATGGCGGGGTTGGAAGAAGTGGCCCTAGAACTGAGGGCCGAGGCAGGGTCCCTCCTACGTGTTTAAATGAAGAAAGAAGAAAACGGCCTGGTTCCCAAAGAGGAACCAAAAGGTTTCTTCAGTCCGAAAGCGCCTTTTGATCCTGAATGAGTCCCTGAGAGGAACCACACAGACCGGACTCACTCCAAATGTCTGTCAAAGCTTTTCTGTTTAAGCTGTTCTTTCTTTTCTTTTTCTGAGGTTGATTATGAAACAATGAGCTGCAGATAGCGGGAAGGGAGCCAGCGAACCCAGCAGCCAAAGGCAGGCTTGTACCAAGTTTCAACATCCGTGCAGCCAGAGTGGCAGTCCAGCAAGAAGCGAAGCAACACTGACAGGCCAAGAACAGCACTTCAGGCCTGATCCGGATTCTGCAGCAATCGTGTTTGACATGAAGGCTCAGGCGGCCGACTGATGCACTGACAGTCACACGTTGAGAAAAGAAAGCTCTGGCAAGTCTGTACCATGATCTGCTGCACACGTACGTGTGTGTGTGTGCTGCTGCTGGAGGGTTAGTCAACCGTGGCGTTACCTCAGGGACGGAGAATTAGATTTAATTGAAGCCATATTTGTGTCCCGTAATGATTGTTTGATTGTTTTGAATTAAATTATGTGTTGGGTCAAAGTCATGATAGAGTCAGGTCAGACAACAGCCCTTAGTCTCAACAGCCACACACACACACATCCTTGTACTTCTGTCTTTATGAGGACATTCATTAACATGATGGATTCTCTTGCCTCTTACCCTAACCCTAACCATCTCAACTGATTGCCTAAACCTGACCCTAACCTAAACCTAACTGTAACCTAAACTCTAAAACCAAATCTTCACCCTCAAAAATGGGTTTTGCTTTGCCGTTTTATAGTGAGGACCGTTCAAAATGTAACCTGACTCCCGCCACCTGGTATTTGCAATACCATCTGGGGAGGGAGTTAACCCGATGTCATTTCAAATTAGTCTTTTTTTTCTAAAACTCTTGCATGTGATTGGATAGAAGATCTGTCCGTCATCTTGACTGACACGCTACTTCAGCCACTCACGTTGAACCGAATGACGCAACCCGTGACGCAACTCAGAGCGACACCAGAGCCACCACGCATAGAGGATCGAGTTATCAAAACATGTTATCAAGCTCAAAAAGCTTCAGTCAAACAACATGGCGGCGGCGGCGACAGCTAGTACGAGCGGTGTACAGTCTGTGAACGACTTTTGTCGAATGTGCAAAGAAAACCTCCGGCCAAAACGCCGCCCATCCTTCAAAAGTCCCACCCGCGATTAGTGATTGGCTCCTACTATTTTTCTAACCAGACGAAATCACCTATAACTGTCGCCTTACTCAGATGGAGTGCGTGAGGAAAGGGAACGCCCCCGCGTGTACTTGTTGAACGCACCCAGATGATGTAAATCAGGTTATTCAAAATGTCCTCACGTTCCAAAACTGTCCTAACTTTGTTGGTTAACAGTGCAAAATGATCCTCACAGTGTAGCAAGTACAGAAACACACACACACACACACACACACACACACACACACACACACACACACACACACACACACACACACACACACACACACACACACACACACACCCCCCACACACGAAATAAAGACTTAGCAAACAGAAGTGTGTCATGCTGCGCAGTCTTGTTGAATTAGGTCAGTATTGATCACTGAATCCAGAGTGGAGATGAGTGATGGAGTTAGAGGAGGGAGGTGTATGTGTGTGTGTGTGTGTGTGTGCGTGTGTGTGTGTGGGGGGGGGTTGTTGTACCTCTGCTCTGTTTCGTGAGAACTTATTATTTGACAGAAAAACCCACTTTCAGCCTCTCCAGTATTTGTTTTATGCTCTTGGCTGCAGCTCTGCTGGGCTGTACTACCCCCCTCCCCCCTACATGCACACATACATGTTCTCCTTTTATCACCCCGCTGGAGGTTTGCGTCTCCCTCCTTCAGGGACCAATCAGGTTCTTTTCCATCCAGGTTTCACATGGATGTGGTTTCTTTCTGACATGTTCCAATAATAAGACCAAAGATCAGTTTTATAAAACACGACACTTGTAACTGTCACAGATACGCTGATAACACTTGAAACTTGAATTATCACTGAAATCCTGTGAAACAAATCAGTTACTATGGCAACAGACTGTCTTGTACTGTCATGTTGTTTGGTGCTCTGGTTCCTGCTTGCTCCACCTGTGCCAGGTTCCCTTTACTCACCTGCCTCTGCTGCTACTTAAGCCTCCTCTTCTCGTCCCTCCAGGGCCAGATTGAGTCGTTTGTACATCCAGCGTCCTCACAGTGTTCACATCAAGAGTATTTCTGACCCTCTTTTTCCCCTGGGTCATCCTTGGACCACCTCTGGACCTCTGTCCACCCAACTGTGACCTCACCGCCTTGACCTTGCTCCTCTGCTTTGCCCCCTTTGGATCGATGTCTGGACTTTCAGTTTTCTACTCATTTCACAAAACCTTCTAAACATCACCTGTCCATTTGGTTTTTCTTTAAGTCCCTATCTCCTGTTCCTGACAGTTAAAGGTTGAATATGGAACATTTTTATTAAAAGCTATATTTTAAAAAAACAAAAAAACAAAAGAAAACAAAAAAACCCTTGACAAGGCGTTTGAAGGGGTGCAGAAGTAAAGTACAGCACTTCCTTGCAGATGGAGTTTCATGTCATTCTCAGGCTCATAATTCCCTTTTGTGACACAATCCGATAACCGTGCTACCTTCAGTAGATGTGAAAATACAGTAAACATAAAAACAACTGTGACATCACTCCATGTTGTACCTGACCTCCTGCTGTTTCTGACACGCCCACTTCACTCATCACAACACTCCCCAGAGAGCAAATGGACGGCGCTGCGGATCCGCGGTTACATTTGTCCCAGATCCACCTCGTGGAGTCATCTAGGAGTCCACTGCACAGCGGGACGGATCCGCCTGGCGGAGTCATCTAGGAGTCCACTGCACAGCGGATGGATGGATCCGCTGATCTGCGTTCTGACTGGAATTTCTGATGTTAGGCGGGGCACAGGTGGACCTCAAACTGTAGCTGCACCTTTGTGCCGGATCCACAGCGGATCCGTTCATGATCCTGTGATTCAGCCGCGGGTCCAGTACAGACCCGTTATATGGCTGGATTTTTAACCCCTGCTCTTCAGGGACAATATTATGCTAAAGAAGCTACATTAAATGAGACTGTGGAACAATGCAAAGTTTTAAAACTTTATATTCATAAAGAGTTTAATACAGCATAACAGTGAACATGAACAGTTACAGTATATTTCTGGTGCAGAGCTCCTTGAGCGACTTCTGTCCGCAGCCAAACTGAACCAGCGGATGGCCTTACGCATCATTCCCTCTTCTGTGGCATCTTTACAGATGTGGTTCTTCCAGACAGCATCTCAGGTCGTTTTCACACAAATGTGGGCGGAGCCAGGCGTTGCCGCAGAGGTGAAAAAGTTCAAATGCTTTAGTTTCCAACTAATACGGCTCCGTTTCACATATGCCTTTTAATCACCGCGCCCAGCAGTCGCTCTCCATACTGGAGCGTTGCGTATCCATGGCAACCAAATGGAAGTAGGCGTGTCCCAGCTGGCTGGAGTGGCTGAGCGTGGCTGGGTAAAGCACACGTTGATGAAGACGAGACACAGTTGTGTGTGGAGAGCAATGTTGTCATGTACTGGAGACAACAGTTTTCCAGACAAACCAGAGCAAGGCGCAGATTGATTCTGCTGAACCGCGAAGCCCGGGCCATACGCAAATATTACAGGCAGGTACCAGCGAGTTAAACATGAGCATTAACGCATAGCCGGCTAGCCCTTGTTGGTAATGTGTTCAGTGTTTGTGAACGCCCCGTTGATGTTAACATACATTAGTAGCTAGCAAACACAAGATGATAGTAAATGTTGCAGTTAGGCCGTAACCCTGTTATTGTAAAATAACACTGTCAATAAGAAGGATATCCCAACAGTACAGCTGCCTACGGATACCTGTTTCGTTCAAAAAGGTGGAGTATCTGGGATTTAGGTCGAGCTAAAGTTAGTGCACTTTCACACATCACTCGCGCCGTATTTCAGGTCGATGCAAACCGCTCTGAAACCACCCTGTACAGCCAGTCCGAGAGCGGGCGGCTATGAGCACGAGTGGCGTGTTCACACAGACCCAGTCGCACCGTGTTCGGTACCAAAACCCAGTTAGGTCGACCTAAACGGGTCCTGTGTGAAAACGGCCTAAAACCACACTAACACACAGCCCTGCTTGGTTATTGCAATGTCGACAAGTTGTCTCCATTCCCTCTGTGCCAACAATAATGAATGTTTTTTCCAAGAGTCCCTAACTGCAGTTACAGTAACTGATAAGGACGCTGCCATACATCCAATCCATACAGGACGTCTCCAGCGGAAGTTAG
>JALJCO010000162.1:0-99299 GCA_023101725.1 Atherinomorus stipes
CGTGGCGAATCGATCGCTTTGATCCAGCTTTTGATCCAGTATCACTTCAGTCTGGAATGAAAACTTAAGTATGTTTGGAGTTTATCCGATTTAAACAGTATAACAGAGCAGGAACGGCTGTCGTTAACATGGCCCGGAAGAGGAAGTGCCCAAATACCGGGAAGTTCCGATAAACGTGATAATCCCCTTATAGTCCCCAAAAAAGTGAAACTTCTGTTCACTAGGAGTAAAAATTGATCGCACATAACAATAGTAACTTGCTGTCAGTGAAGGCCAGTAACGGTAACGGTGTTGTGATGATAGACTTAGTAATTAGTTAGATTAACCGTTACTGAAAAAAGTAGTGCCGTTGGTAACGCCGTTTATTTCTAACACCGTTATTCCCATCACTGCCAGCATTGTAGCCAGACATCCACACTTCTTTTTTTTTTTCTTTTTTTCTAAGCTCTACACGACGTCAAGTTGGAAAAAATGTGGTTGTGTTTGACGTTGGAGCTTATTTGTTGTACTAGACAATGAATCCACTTGCCAGAAGTGGTTAGATTTTATCTTTAGGAGCAGAAAAAAAAAAAACCTCAACTTTGTGTGTGAACTTCTTTCCTGACAACTTCATGAATCTTGGGCAGTAAAGTGCTTTTTTTCTGGGATTACTTCTGAAACCTGACGCATTTCCCACCATAAAAACACCTCACAGACAGACAACATCACCAGTGAGTGAAAACATCTCCCATGTCAATGCTAACTGTTAGCCAATGATTTCTTTGCTAATTTACTTACTTGTCAGGGTGTCTGTGGTACCGCATGTACTTCAAACTCCATATCAGACTCTGGGTCGAGTGCATACAGCTCCATAAAAGACTGGTCCGTGAGCGCAGCACAAAGGCTTTGCTCCAACCTCCACGGCGCGAGCATTTACACCATGCACTGTGTACCGTGAATGCACCAGCTGTAGCTAGATCCGTGACATCACGGAATCACAGGAGGGACTGCAAGATCGCCCATGATTCTCATCCAAATGGTTAATTTTGTCCATGTTTGTGTGTCATGGTTTCTTATTTCACTGAAACCTTGTGGACACAGAGATGATTTCACATTCAGATTGTCCAGCAGTTTAAAATCTGCACAGTGGCTTTTGTTTAGGAAGTTACCGGATGTTTTACACTGAATCCTGTTTCTGATTTCCTGTCTGGTCCAACGTGAACAATTGGAATTGATGCAGTGTCGGTCTGTGCTCCATCAAAAATAGAGCTGTCGCTCATCTTTAGCACAGCAGCGCGACGTGCCAGAGTGACAACAGACCACTCACACACTGTGGCGTGCTCGATATATTTCGCACCATTGACTACATCATGCACATGGCATGGCGCTGCGCAGCGCTTTGCTAACGGATCAGGTGTAAGGCCCAGGTTTGCACACACGTGAGAGATGAAGCCGGTGCTCTAACAAAATCTGTGACTATTCAGAATCTGTGTCTGTTATGGGGCAACGTCATGAAAAGGGTGTAAAACGTGTCAAGATTGGTTGGGAGCTTTGGTGGTTCAGTCAGCCACATAAAAAACCTAATATTTAACACAGGATTAGTTTCTATAGTGGTGAGGGGAACGTATTTAGTTTATATATGTCTAGGGATGGCAATCGTTAAGAATAGTGAACGACCGATATTGATTTTTTAGGGCCCATACCGATACTGATATTTTTTTCAACAGCCTGGGCCGATAGCCGATATTGGAGGCCGATATATTTGGGACGATATTTGTGGCCGATATGCTTTTGTTTCTTCAATTAACATACTAAAATTGACACAATGACAATAAAAAAAAATATATTAGGTCTTTGTTTTTTCCCAAATAGAATAATTCATTTAACACATGCAAAAACCCCCAAAACAAACAAAACACGTGATCTCAGCATGTAAGCCATTTCCTTGAAGGAAAATAAGCAAAAACACAAATCATTATCAGTCTTGCTGCATCATCATCTTTTACATTCACCCATATACTGTAATGTGCGCATATACAGATGGGGTGTAAATGGAAAAAAAAAAAAAACGTTTATGTGTTGACTGTTCACATTTTATATAGATAATCAGTCATCATAAAATGTCCTTTGTGTCACCCAACACATTTAAATGTCCTTGTCGTTCATGTAATAGTTGTTTTTGGCTTATTGCTGCCTGTTTACAAAGCTGGTTTCATATTCTGAACCACAAACTTTAT
The DNA here is from genome assembly GCA_023101725.1 of Atherinomorus stipes. Lineage (NCBI taxonomy): Eukaryota > Metazoa > Chordata > Actinopteri > Atheriniformes > Atherinidae > Atherinomorus > Atherinomorus stipes. The sequence goes on from JALJCO010000162.1 coordinate 2,217, forward strand.
GTTTCCAAATTGTATGGTGATATTTCAGCGAAGTAAACAATTAAGATATGTTTAGAAAGTTTTTTTGTTTTGTTTTACAACGGACCTTTCTGTTGAAGCCGATGTCACACCCTCACTCTGCGGGGGGAGTGCAGCACGTTAACCGAGGTGACCACACGGAGCGTCTGCAGCGAATCTCTACGTGACAAACTCATACTGGGTTACTAAAGTCCAACAAGCAGCAGCACCACAGAACTGAATTATTGTTGGTTATTCTGCATCCGTTTATGACTCATGTTTAGAAGCTAAACGCAGCCTGCTACTAAATCCAGCTACCACATTACGAGTTGGCTAGTTTCAAAGACGAAGCACTCGGCTTTTCTGTTTCCTATTCTGAACCACAAACTTTGTGTTTCCAAAGCGCATGGCGATATTTCAGCGAAGTAAACAGCTACAATACGTTTTTAAAGATTAATAACTTACTTGGAGTGCAGATGATGCTCCAGGCTTCTCTCTGTGAGGGGGGTGGGGAGGAGCTGCATGGACAGCGGCGACAGTCAAGTCAACAGACAGCTGCGTGTGGCGGCTGCCGTTAAATCATGACGGGGGATCGATACTGCCCGCGACTTAGGCCGATACCAGTACCAGCAAAAAAACAAAATAAAAACTTGCTGCTCATCGACGGCAGTGTCTCACAGTTACAGCAGAAAGCTGCCAGAGGCAGATGCCTGTCTGTAAAACATGATGGGGAAACAAATATCGGCCCAATTTCGGCCGATACCGATATCGGGAAAAAACGCAAATATCGGCCCGATATATCGGCCGGCCGATATATCGGTCGTTCACTAGTTAAGAATTTAGCGATTCCGATTCCATTATCGATACCACGTTTCAATTCGGTTCCTCATCGATTCTCTTATCGATTCTCATTGAATGATTAAATACAGTATGAACGGCTTTGGTTGCAGCTATTCTTTCCATTTAAAATATGCATCACCATTTTGCCTTCAACTTCATCTTAAAGTTGACTTCAGTTAAAAAACAACTCATAAACACAACTGCAGTGATCAACTTCTATACAGAAACAGTTTCTGTGCATAAAAAATAGCATGGTTACCTTTTGATGAAGAATACGACATCTTTTAGGACTAGGAACGGATTAAATAAGTTAGACTTCTTTTTGCTCCTTTTGAACATGTTGAATTAAATTATTATTATTATGTGTGCGTAAATATGTATGAATATGTTTGTGTGTGTGTTTCGTTTCATTTGTCAGATATTTTGTTATAATTTACAGAGCAGTACACTGAGCAGTACACAGCAGTACATAGTAGTACACAACAGTACACACCTGACACAGAAGATGCTGCTGCTTTCCTTTAAACATGTTCAAGATAAACTAAAGGTTAAGACATAGCGCAATCTTTTATGAATAATCTCTAACATTATTACAGTGAACGGGAGTTTTACGTTACCTGCGACGTTGCAGACAGAGGGCGTGCTGAGCTGAGGCTTCCCCCCCACGAGCGCCACCACGGTTGCTTAGCAATGTACGAAAGGCTTTATATTCCGACAGACTAACTGCTGTATGGCCAAAAGTTGAAGGTGTTTCCTCCCTCTGATGTGATCAACGTGTAACTCGCGCTTATATCATATTTTTTTCATGAAATTCAACCAAACTTTGGAGCACATTCGCCGCGACGCCATATTCGAGATGCGTACGTGACATCAGCACGCAGATGCGTCCGACATTTATGGAACCGATAAGAGGAATCGATAGGCAGGCAGATGAACGATTCCATGGAATCGAACAACAGAGACACCAAATTTGACACCTCTCGATTCCCATCCCTATATATGACTGTAGTTGACTTTTTGGAAAGTTTGAAAAGCTGATACAGCTCCTTTAATAAATCACATGTAGTCTAACACTACATTTCCTTTGGTTCTCAATTTGGTTAAAAATAGCTGATATCATGAAATATAGAAATCACTTGCACCTTGCATAGTTGCAAATTACCACCAGTTACACCACAGAGTTATTGGACTCACCTGCTTTTCCATGATCCATCAAGACTCACCTGATCCAGCAGGACTGTCCTGTTCTCACCTGATACAGTCTCTGACTGACTCAACAGTGGGTTTAAAACTTAAATGTAATTGATCACACTGATCACCTTAAAGCAGAGGTGTCAGAAGTAGAAGTAAAAGTAGTTTGTGTAGAAATCCTTCAATGTTTTCAGATCTGCCAGTATTTTCTCCTCTACCTGGCAGAGGAGCTAAGTAAACCCAGCTGGTTCAGTGATTAATTAGAAAAAACAGGATTTCTACTTCTAGCCAAATTTGACACCTTTGCCTTAAACTTACCTTCATCACACATCATCTATAACTATAGAAAATAGTGCAGTGTTGTCGTGGGAGGGTAATTTAAGTGTGCTTAGAGAGTATGCATGTGTATGTGTGTTGTTTGTTTGAGATAAATTTGGGGGGGCTGTTGATATATAGTGTTATGTTTAATATGTGAAGCACTTTGTAAAACTGTTATGCATGAAAACTGCTATATAAATAAAATTTGATTTGATTTGATACAACATCACTGATGATCCATGTTCCCATCTCCTCAAGTTATTATGACAGGAAGAGGTCAACCACTTCAGTATACTGTAGATCAGATGATCAATTTATTAAATGCAAAACCAGGATTAAGATTAAATGATTGATCTAAGATTGTATAAAGTCTTGTAGTCACATCATTAGTTGCAGTTATCTGGCTTTGAACATTAAATTCATTAAATGTGACCTAACAAAAAGTTCCTGACTGGAAACTGTCACCTTTACACTGGTGGAGTCATCCCAGTATTGCTGGGAGCAGACTGAACACCTCATTTAAGATGTTTCTGACTTCAGTTTAATAATTCTGTGTTTGTACATATATGTGAATTTAAAATTCACTTATATGTAAGAACTCTCCTGGATCAGCAGCTGTGATATATTCCAACACTTTACTGTAATTAATCAGAATGAAAATGCTTAAAAGAAGCCCACCTACACTCAGTGATGAGATGGACTGAACATCCATGTGATCTACTCACCAGAGAAGCTGGAGTCCTGATGCAGGTCAAATGGTCTGAGAGGAAAAACAGAGGAGTCAGTTCATTGAGGAGACAGAAACCATCACATGTTATCGCACAGCTAATTGACTCTGCAATAATCAGAAATTATCCAAACTTTCTACACTTTAACTTGTTTGTTGATGATCACTTCAGAGAGGTTGAACACACTTATGAACAAACATGAAAAATGTGTTTTTCTTTCTACAATGTGATACCCCTCCTCGTGGTGATCAATACAGAATCAGAAATCAGTAGGAGAACAGAGCACCAACATCAACTGTAAAATGTGATGTGTGTCCTTTTTCTATGGAGATTCTCTGACTGTTGATCAATGTTCCAGTTCAAAAATGAGAGGACCAGCTCTTCTGGTCTGGATATTACATGGCTGCTCACTGACAGGATGATTAACACACCAGTTCAAATAAACAGGAAGTACTGGGAACATGTCCATCTCCTTGCTGCTCTGACTACAACTTTACCACCATACTATCCTACTGGCTGAGTCTGGATAACTAAGTGGTTTTAGCAGAAGCTGATGATCATGTCAGACCTGCATCATGATGAGTTATTTTCTATACAAAAAGCATTTCGGGAACATAGCAGGATTCTTAGAGATCCAGCTCTATGAAGAATATGGAACATATTGCTGGAATCTCTTTTTCTCTAGTAGTTTTTGAATGTTCAAATGTTATAGAAACTCAATTTATCAAACATGAACCTGAAACCATTTCAGTGAATGTTCATAGACATAACTGTATTTACTGTGTGAACTGACTTTTATAATTGGACTTGTAATCTGCACCTCATCAGTGCTACTTCATCTCAAATATTAAATCAGAGGAGACTGGACATCAAACCACTTGGAACCTGAAACACATTGAAATTTATCTGTGTCCTTTTCTGCTGTGTCTGAAGCATTCCAGTAATTTATCTGTATTTATTTACTGGATTATTGGTAGGCCAGATGCTGTCTGGCAGGATGATTTGCAGAATTCACACAGAAACTAAGGTAGAACAATATGAACGTGTCAGGCTACAGTCATTAAGTTATTAGATGCAACAGTTTCTCAGAAATTCTCTGACTTCCTCTACAATCAGAAAACTTTGACTTATGTTGTTTTAATCCAGTGTTGATCTAAACTTTGCTGACTCAGCCTGCAACTATCTGACCACTTTCAGACACAACACAGACCATTTCAGAGGAGAGTGATATCATTTTCACTGAGACAGGAACACTGCATGTTCTGGTGTCTTTTAATTATTTGATTGGTGTGTACAGTACTTTGTTCCAATTTTATTTGTTTTAAAGTGTTTTATAAATAGGTGATTGCCATTTACTCCTACATGATGATACATACCTCAGCAGAAAGCCAGCCAATGATCTCTCAACCTAAGAAAAGAAACAACTGGATATGAGATTTATCTGTTTTGTTTAATGTCAGTAATGAGCTGTGGAGGTAAAAATTGTCAGTTAGTGATTTAACGTGTTTACTGGACTGTAGTTATTGTGTGATTTACAGCTCCAATATTTGTACTGTTGGGTCAAAAATAACTATTTAAAAGCCACTAAAATGATCTGTCAACATCACATTTTACTATAATCAGTAAACATAAAATTTTTACAGAACTAGCAGAATACTCTTACAGTTACAGAGACATCATTTACTGTCCACTAAAGATTCAAAAGATTTCTTCTTTGTGATTCTAGAAAACAAAAGATAAAAATCTTGTACTGTAGAGCTCCATGCAGCTCCTTGATTCAATGTTAATGAATGAAAGATCCTCAGAAGGAAACCTCACATAATTGGATAATAAAATTACTAGATAAGTCTGATCAGAGACAGAAAGGAAGGAAAGTCCGTTGACATGTAGACCTCAAAGAAGAAGAAACATTTAAACTTCCTACTGCATAGAGGATTGTAAAACCTCTTTCTAGGTCAAGTCTGAAATCTACAACAGCTTCTGTAAGAAACACCCTTTATGTGATGATGAACAAAGTGAATCTGAATTCATTCCATCTTCTTTGTGTCCTGTTAAACCAGTCTCTGACTGTCAAGAACTGGGCTATATTAAAGCAGTGTTCCACAGAATCCAGTCCTACAGAGTTTAGATGAGTTCCTGTTCAAACACACTTAAATGAGATTGAAAACATTTCCTCATCAAGTTTTTTGTAATCCTTTTATTGATCCATTCACACCAACCAAGTGCGTTAAAGTACAGAAACATCTAATACTTTCAGAACATTGTTGCAAGAGGACCAGCATGGAGAAAGACTGAATCAAAGGTAAACCAGGTCTAAAAAAAAAAAAAAAAAAAAAAAGCCGCTTAACAGTTAATGATGAAGCTGATTCTTCAACATGTCTAATAATCACCTACAAACATCCTGATCTCTGTGATAACAGATTAACTGATGTGGTTTCATTCATTATATTATTTAATTATTCAAAGAACGGGATCCCTGATAACATGATCAGCAGTTCCTGTGCTACAGCTCGACAGTCCTGCAGGCTTTAGATCCCGTTCCAAAAAACCTGATTCAGATTTTAGACATGATGAAGTTCTCTACAATTCCATTAATATCCATTCATTTCACCCTGGTATAAACTGAATATCTAAAACCTGCAGAACAGGTGGGACATAAGGACCAGGATGGAGAAACACTGCTGTAGTATTATTTTTAGTCCAAAGAAAATCTACCCTATTAAAAAGCAGAATTACTTGTTTTTGCACATTATAGTTCCGCTACACTTAAAGCTTCTGCTTTCATCCATATTCAGTCTGCTTCATCTTTAACCTGTTTCTACTCAGATCCACTTAAATAACTGAGACCTGAACTTTCTCCTGTAAAAACCTCTAATCTGTTATTTTCTCTGCTAGTTTTCAGCTTGCTGTGCAACAAAATATCTCAGTCGAAGTTGATCCTGGTGTGACAAAGACATCATTGTCTAATAGCAGGATGTGTGTGTTACCTGAATCAGGTGTTTTGGAGAAGGTATGTTCTAAAATTATGCTGGATAGTAGCTCTGAACAACTAAACTTGTGCACCCTTGATTTTAGATGTGGTTGAAGTTTGTATTTACTTTATTAGATTAATTAAGTTTGAGTCAAGTGTGTGGAAGGGAAAGCTGCAAGACAACGGTCCATGAGGACCAACTTTGGACACCCCTGCTTTAATGAAATCATCTATGAAATGTTTAAGAAATACCGGATCAGCCTTTTCAGTAAGCATTGATCATAATTAACGTTAATGAGTTTATTACAACTAATAAGTGATTGATCACATCTTTTATCAGAATTGAAAACTTCTTGATCCAGATTTCCTCCTTTAAAACAGAACATTTACTCTACCACATTCACCACTGTCCAATATAATTTTACTGGATGCTACAACTAGTCATTACTTACCAAACAGTGAACGGCACGGAGTTAATCTCTCGAGTCTAAGGAAACAGAAATAAACAGTTTATTATCTGGGAAGAGATAATTCTGTCTACAGAACTCCAGTACACACAATACTGAAGACACAACCTTCTGAATGGACTGGAAACTAATTTTACTGGAAACTAGAGACAAAGGCACTTTTAACGGGTGTCAAATTGGATTATAATCTAGATTAAACTGCTATATTACATGACCAGTACAGTTGACTGTAACTGTTTTAACTATTCATACAGATTAATTATCAGCTAAAGAAACTAGATATAAAATGCCTGAAATCCTCTTTTAATCTCTATATGGAGCAGACATCATGTGGAGATTAGTGAATATTAGTACTAATAACTGCTGAGAATAACAATTAATTGTTAATCTGCTGCAGCTCACAATTATCTCAAAATGATTTAAATCACCTGCAGAGCTACACAATGAAAATCCCCTTAGCTGATTTTACAATATGACAAGTCAGGTAAGAGATGTCATGAGGAAGATGCACCTTTAACATGCAGGCCAACTACATGGAAAATCTGTTGATATACTGTTAGCTACAGAGGCAACTGGAACATCAGAGACAACCTCTTATCAGGAGAGTTGAGACACACATCAGCTGTGTCTGCAGAGCTTGTTCACTGCTTTCTCTAAGAACCATCCCACCACAGACCTGCTCTAGGGAACCTTGAATTTGCTCATCTCTGCTGTCTTAATCAGGAAAGCTAACTCAGCAATGTCATTAACTTTGCATCATTTTATATCTAAAATTATAACTGTGAATTAGAGTTTACTGACGGAGTCAATCTGTTAGACATACTCTTAACTATGTATGAGTAGGATTTCCTCCTTAGTGTAAAACGCCTAACTTCGAACAGAACACAACTGAGTCCTCAGTTCTAACAGGAAGCTAACAGTTTGCATAATGCTAATCTAGGCTAGCTTAAAAAAGCTGACTCACTGTGACTTTTTTACTGTTCGGTTTTGGTTAATCTAGTTCAGTTATCCAGCCAGATATCAGTCAATGTGTGTAAAATTACCTCATATACTGTTGTACATGGCTTTATTTTACTTTCTTTGTAGTTTTACATCAGCTGTGAGCCATTACAATTAGCCGTTTTAGCCCGTTAGCATTATGCTAATCGGGACTAGCTTAAAAAACCTGACTCACTGTGGCTGTTTTAGTGCTCAGTTTCCTTCCTCTTTCGGTTAATCTAGTTCACATATCCAGACAGACATCAGTCAATGTGTGTAAAATTACCTCATATATTGTTGTACATTGCTTTATTTTATTTTATCACTCCATTTCATGGTACCTGTTTAATTATTCATAAATATGAATAACCAAATGAAGAAACCTTGATGACTTGCCCTGATAACTTATACTCCATACAGTTGCAATGTTTAAGATTGGACATAAAGAAGCTGAAAATTCCCCTTTAAGCTTTTCTTACTGAGTTACTGTGTTTGTGGGAATAAAACAGAAGACTGGTTTAATAATGACGTTTACAGTCTCCTCTCACCACCTCTGATTACTAGAAGCAGCCTCTCTGCCTCTGGTGAATGTAACTGTTAGCCAGCTTTATCTGGGTTCACATACACTTAATTTATTCAGTTAAAATATCAATAAACTCTTTAATCCTGGCCTCGTTTTTCTTCCTCTACCGATAAACAGCAGCTTAGAACGGGTTCATGACGTTAGCAGTGAGTGTCTTGGTAGCTAGCTAGCCGTTAGCTTCTCCTTCTCACAGCTCCTTCAGTTAAACTTTAACACGGTTAAAAACACGGTTAAAATGAGAGAAAAGTCGGCGCTGGCGGCTCATTTCACTTCATAAACAGTTCATAAACAGCTCAGAACGTGTTACAAGATGGTTTCAGGTGTTAATATGGCCTAAATTTATCGTTTTATTAAGAGAGAAAAGCCCAGCACTCACCTTCAGTCGGAAGCCAGAGAGAAACGGAGCTCGCGCAGCTGCGTGGGCGGTTCCTGCCGGTTGGCGATGCGTTCACGGACAGGGGAGGGTGGGAGATTGCAGCGCTTCATTCAAAACAATGTGGAAATGACTTTTAAATAAAAAATAAAGTTCTCAGCAGTTTCTTGGACATATGAGACACCTTAATGACAATGTTTTAATAAGGGAAGTAGAATGTGGAACTGAAATGTGGATGTCTGTTGGCTGTAAGCTGTGAAATGGAGCTGAAGCTGACATGTAGGTTCTGTTTTAAACATGTCAAAAAAATAAAATGTATTAAACCTGCTAATAAAGTCTACATGAAATGATTATTAAGATTAATTAAACAGTTTAAGGTTGAAATGAGGTGATGATTTGAATTAAGAATTTTTTTATCATAAAATATCATGCATATGTGGATTTTTGGACTGATAATTGTGTGTTAGGATATATAGACTGTCTTTTTTCTTCAATGCTGAAGGTTTTTAATGTGACATGGATGTACCAGTACATGTACCCTGGAAAACTTTAGCTGGATTGTTCTGGAGTACACAGAAAAATAAATGATAATTTTTAAAAGTATGTTACATAAGTAGCAAAAATAAACATCTTTAGAATACGAAAACACTGTTTTAAACATAAAGAACATTATACTGTGATTGTGATGTGATATTCTCAGTCTGATACCAGTCACATATCGGTTTGATATTTGTCTCATACCAGTATGATAGTAGTCTGATACCAGTCCCTTACCACCATGATACTAGTCTGAAACTAGTCTATTTATTTGCTGTCTTATCTATTCTACACTCTTATTTTATTGTTGATTTTTTTATTTTATATCTGTGTTAAGCACTATGGTCAACTGAGGTTGTTTTTAAATGTGCTTTATAAATTAATTTGACTTGACTTGACTTGAATTGACTGATATCAGTCTTATAAAAGTCTCATACCAGTCTGGTATTCGTCTGATACACGTCAGATACTAGTCTAATATCAATTTAATATTATTTTCATTCAAGTTTAATATTAGTCTGATACTAGTTTGACACCAATGTGATATTTGTCTGATACAATATCAGTCTATCAGTCTATCCCAGTCTGATGTTAGTCCGAGACCAATCTGATACCAATATGATTTTAGAGTGATACCACTATATAAGTCTGATACCAGTGTCATAACAGTTAAAATCCAATTTATAAGGACACAATCTTGGTGTTTAGAACACAGCCAGAAGACACAAAAACATGACAGAGAGACAATCCTGATGAGTTTGTAGTGAGAAATACATTAGAAAATCCTACTTGTGTAATTCTGTGTAAATTAGGTCAAAGGTGAACCTAATAATTAACACAGCTGAGCAGATCAGTTTGTGATGTCAACAGAGCCACCCTTGTGTGTAACAGAGTGACAGTAAATTATGTTAGTAATAATTAGTCATTAATAATAGAGAATACAATATATCATAATAATATCTAAAATAATGAAATAATAATATATAATGATATATAATACAATATAATATAATATAATATAATATATAATAATCAGTTAATAATAGCTGAATTTTGGAAACCTTAACTAAAATCATTTTAAGTTTGAAGGCAACATTAAAAGTACTGTAACCTGAGAACTGCATGGAAACAGCCTGAAGATGGCTGAATCAGAGTTGAATGGAACCCTGAAGGCAGAGGAAGAAAGGATCAATGAGATGAGAAATAAAGAATGGCATGAGGAGGAAGGACCGATGAGTAAGAGGAAGAACGGTGGGGGAGGAACCAGGACGAAGAGACGAAAAGGAGGAGGGACAAGCCAGGAAGGAGAGAAGGAGACATGGCAAGAGGAGGGAGCACAGACGATAGAAGGAAGGAGAGAAGGAGAGATGAGTTCTGTTGTTGACGACATGGTAAGACAACAAATAAGTGGACAGAGGGACAATGATGATGACTGCAGGGGATTTAAAGCTCCAGTTTGATCATACATAAGGGATTATCACGCTTCCTTGTTCCGGTTTCCGGAAGTTGAAACATTTGGCACTTCCTCTTCCGGGCCATGTTAACGACAGCCGTTCCTGCTCTGTTATACTGTTTAAATCGGATAAACTCCAAACATATTTAAGTTTTCATTCCAGACTGAAGTGATACTGGATCAAAAGCTGGATCAAAGCGATCGATTCGCCGAAGGGCCGAACTTTATAATAAAACACACGTTTGTTTGACGCCGATGGGGCACAACACCGGGACTTCACAGCATGCTAGCATTAGCCAGCTAGCGTTTACTGACGTGCTTAACATTGTGCGTCTTAAAACACACAAACATCTGAAAATCGGGTCTGTACCCCCCCCCCCCCGTTTCCAGTGGAACAACTGGGGACTGCCAAGAAAGGAGACGCTTTCAGATGCTTGTGTGTTTACAGCCGCACAAAGTTGGGCACGTTATCGAGCTGGCTAATGCTAACCTGCTAACAGTAGTCCGTCAGCGGAAGGGTGAAAACCTGAAAAAATTAAAGCATAAGGCTGAAAAACCTGAAAATCCTGAAAAAGTTAAAGCGGAAGGCTGAAAAAGCGGAAAAAGTTAAAGCGTAAGGCTGAAAACCTGAAAAAATTAAAGCAGAAGGCTGAAAAACCTGAAAATCCTGAAAAAGTTAAAGCGAAAGGCTGAAAAAGTGGAAAGAGCGGAAAAAGTTAAAGCGTAAGGCTGAAAACCTGAAAAAATTAAAGCGTAAGGCTGAAAAACCTGAAAATCCTGAAAAAGTTGAAGCGGAAGGCTGAAAAAGCGGAAAAAGTTCAAGCGTAAGGCTGAAAACCTGAAAAAGTTAAAGCGAAATGCTATAAAGGCCGAAAAGCCTGAAAAATTAAAGCAAAAGGTTGAAAAGGCTGAAAAAGTTCAAGCAAAAGGCCGAAAAGCCTGAGAAGCCTGAAAATGTTCAAGCGAAAGGCTGAAAAGTGAAAGCATAAGGCTGAATAGGCCTTGTGGAAGCCTGACCTAAAATCATTTTAAGGTTGAGAACAACATTAGCACGGCTGTAGCCTGAAGACAGCTTAATCAGAGTTGAATAGAATCCATCCAGTTCATTCCATGTATGCTGGCTTTGTCTGTGGTCTCTAATCTGTTTATCAACATGACAGGTAAACATGGAAATGGTCGTTAGCTTGTTATTCAACAACCACTGATCTCTCAGACAGACACACTATAGAGTTCTAGGATCAGAGCTGAGTTTGCTCCCATTCTGACACATGGGAGGAAGACATGAGAGACATGATGAAGAGGAGGGAGGATCAGGCTAGGAGCCAGGAAAGAGAGATAAGAGGAGGGAGGATGAGGCTAAAAGCCAGGAAAGATAGATGATGAAGAGGAGGGAGGATCAGGCTAGGAGCCAGGAAGGAGAGATGATGAAGAGGAGGGAGGATGAGAGAGGAGCCAGGAAGGAGAAATGATGAAGAGGAGAGAGGATGAGATAGGAGCCAGAAAAGAGAGATGATGAAGAGAAGGGAGGATAAGGGAGGAGGAAGGAGAGATAATGAAGAGGAGAGAGGATGAGATAGGAGCCAGAAAAGAGAGATGATGAAGAGAAGGGAGGATAAGGGAGGAGGAAGGAGAGATAATGAAGAGGAGGGAGGATGAGATAGGAGCCAGAAAAGAGAGATGATGAAGAGGTGGGAGGATGAGGCTAGAAGCTAGGAAAGAGAGATGATGAAGAGGAGGGAGGATGAGGCTAGAAGCCAGGAAAGCGAGATGATGAAGAGGTGGGAGGATGAGGCTAGAAGCTAGGAAAGAGAGATGATGAAGAGGAGGGAGGATGACAGAGGAGCCAGGAAGGAGAGATGATGAAGAGGAGAGAGGATGAGATAGGAGCCAGAAAAGAGAGATGATGAAGAGGAGGGAGGATAAGGGAGGAGGAAGGAGAGATGATGAAGAGGAGAGAGGATGAGATAGGAGCCAGAAAAGAGAGATGATGAAGAGGAGGGAGGATAAGGGAGGAGGAAGGAGAGATGATGAAGAGGAGGGAGGATGAGAGAGGAGCCAGGAAGGAGAGATGATGAAGAGGAGGGAGGATGAGAGAGGAGCCAGGAAGGAGAAATGATGAAGAGGAGAGAGGATGAGATAGGAGCCAGAAAAGAGAGATGATGAAGAGAAGGGAGGATAAGGGAGGAGGAAGGAGAGATAATGAAGAGGAGGGAGGATGAGATAGGAGCCAGAAAAGAGAGATGATGAAGAGGTGGGAGGATGAGGCTAGAAGCTAGGAAAGAGAGATGATGAAGAGGAGGGAGGATGAGATAGGAGCCAGAAAAGAGAGATGATGAAGAGGAGGGAGGATAAGGGAGGAGGAAGGAGAGATGATGAAGAGGAGAGAGGATGAGATAGGAGCCAGAAAAGAGAGATGATGAAGAGGAGGGAGGATAAGGGAGGAGGAAGGAGAGATGATGAAGAGGAGGGAGGATGAGATAGGAGCCAGAAAAGAGAGATGATGAAGAGGAGGGAGGATAAGGGAGGAGGAAGGAGGGATGATGAAGAGGAGAGAGGATGAGATAGGAGCCAGAAAAGAGAGATGATGAAGAGGTGGGAGGATGAGGCTAGAAGCTAGGAAAGAGAGATGATGAAGAGGAGGGAGGATGAGAGAGGAGCCAGGAAGGAGAGATGATGAAGAGGAAAGAGGATGAGGCTAGAAGCTAGGAAAGAGAGATGATGAAGAGGAGGGAGGATGACAGAGGAGCCAGGAAGGAGAGATGATGAAGACGAGTGAAGATGAGGAAGGAGAGAAGAGTTGTGGTGTGAGGACATGGTGAGACACCAATTAAGTGGACAGAGGGACAGTGATGATGACTGCAGTGGCTTTAAAGCTCCATCTTCATCATACATTGCTTTATAGATAAGGAATCAGGTCAAAGGTGAACCTAATTAACACAGCAGGGAGAATTGATCAGGTTGTCATGACAACGCAGCACCTGTGTGTGTGACAGGCTGCAGATGACACAGACTTATGGATCAGAAACTCCATTCAAAATGCCTGGAAAAGGCTCGAGCGCACTCCCCGAACAACTGTTCACTGAGAGAAATCCGTAACAGATATCAAAATAATTTTTTCACCGTGAGCGTCACGAGGCTTTGAGGAACTCAGAAATGTCTTTTATTTTATCCTAAGTCGAACAGAATTTAAATACTGGCAGTTTAATTCTGCATGACTTTTAGGATTCTTCGTCCAGATTACAATGGAGTTTAATAGGGGCAAAATGGTGACTTTGTAAGATTCCGAGGGGCGTAGTTCGAAAACGGTGCGTCTGACGGATCTTCGACCCCGAGAATTCGACGAAGCCAACGAGTCAAGCTCCGTAATGATGTAAATTTTATCTTTCTGTGACGAAAACTGTAGAAGTTATGGCCATTTGTTCAAGATTTCCTGAGGAGGAAAAATTTTTGCCTGAAAATTGCAATTTTTCATGTTTTTTCAGAGGGCATAGCTCAAAATCGGTTGAAGATATGAAGCTGAAAGTATAGATTGTAGTTGTTCAACTCCTGAAGAGTATTTGAAAGTTTGAATGGTGTTTCTAGCTGAAACTATGTTGAAGATATGAAAGCTGAATGGAGCTGAAGGGTTTGAAGTTAGAGTGGAAGTAGAGTGGAGCTGAAGGGAGTGAAAAAGCTGAAAATCTAAAAGTTGAACAATTTGTAAACTGGCGTAATTCAAAATTAGCTGAAGATATGAAGTTGAAAAGACATAGCTGAAAAGCTGAATCTTTGAAGATTCGTTAAAAGTTTGAATGGTGTTTCTAGCTGAAAGTATGCTGAAGTTATAGAGGTTGAAAGGAGCTGAAGTTTTTTGAAGGGATTTGAAGGATTTGAAGGATTTGAAGGCTTCCCCATAGAAATGAATGGGCAAAATTTACCAATAAATGATCAATAACTTGAAAACGGTTGAAGTTATCAATACCAGGAGATATAGCACTAATGTCCTGAATTTTCTGAACGTTTTAATACCAAATTTGTTGAAGTGGGTTGAAAGGCCTAGAAGGAGTAGTGAATCGAAAAACGGCGGAAGAGATAATATACGGGAATAAAGAGAAACAGGAAAACTAACTTGTGAATGCGCTGAACGCATTCACACAACTAGAAAATGCTGTTACTCCGCAACAGCATGTGTGAATGCTTTTATTTGAAGACGCTGAACTATAATGCTAAAGAAGCTGAAGTAGTTGAACTATAATGCTCAACGGCGGAAACAGTTAAACTATAATGCTTATAGGCTGAAAAAGCTGAAAAATTTGAAGCATAAGGCTGAAAAACCTGAAAAAGTTAAAGCGTAAGCCTGAAAAACCTGAAAATCCTGAAAAAGTTAAAGCAGAAAGCTGAAAAAGCGGAAAAAGTTAAAGCGTAAGGCTGAAAACCTGAAAAAATTAAAGCGGAAGGCTGAAAAACCTGAAAATCCTGAAAAAGTTAAAGCGGAAAGCTGAAGAAGCGGAAAAAGCGGAAAAAGTTAAAGCGTAAGGCTGAAAACCTGAAAAAATTAAAGCGGAAGGCTGAAAAACCTGAAAAACCTGAAAAAGTTAAAGCGGAAGGCTGAAAAACCTGAAAAATTAAAGCGTAAGGCTGAAAAAATGAAATCCTGAAAAAGTTAAAGCGGAAGGCTGAAGAAGTGGAAAAAGCGGAAAAAGTTAAAGCGTCAGGCTGAAAACCTGAAAAAATTAAAGCGGAAGGCTGAAAAAGCCTGAAAAAGTTAAAGCGAAAGGCAATAAAGGCTTAAAAGTTAAAGCGTAAGGCTGAAGAAGGTCGAAAAGCTGAAAGAGTTGAAGCATGAGGCTGAAAAAGTTGAAGCATAAGGCTGAAGAAGGTCAAAATGCTGAAAAAGTTGAAGCATGAGGCTGAAATTGCAAAAAAAAGTTAAAGCATAAAGCTGAAGAAGGTGGAAAAGTTGAAAAAGTTAAAGCATTAGGCTGAAAAGTGGAAGCATAAGGCTGAATAGACCTTATGGAAGCCTGATGATGATGACTGCAGTGGCTTTAAAGCTTCATCTTCATCATACATTGCTTTATTGATAAGGAATCAGGTCAAAGGTGAACCTAATTAACACAGCAGGGAGAATTGATCAGGTTGTCATGACAACGCAGCACCTGTGTGTGTGTGACAGGCTGCAGATGACACAGACATAATTGGATCAGAAACTCCATTCAAAATGCCTGGAAAAGGCTCGAGCGCACTCCCCGAACAACTGTTCACTGAGAGAAATCCGTAACAGATATCAAAATAATTTTTTCACCGTGAGCGTCACGAGGCTTTGAGGAACTCAGAAATGTCTTTTATTTTATCCTAAGTGGAACAGAATTTAA
The DNA here is from genome assembly GCA_023101725.1 of Atherinomorus stipes. Taxonomy (NCBI): domain Eukaryota; kingdom Metazoa; phylum Chordata; class Actinopteri; order Atheriniformes; family Atherinidae; genus Atherinomorus; species Atherinomorus stipes. The sequence goes on from JALJCO010000162.1 coordinate 18,007, forward strand.
ATGCTGGCAGTTTTAATCTGCATGACTTTTAGGATTCTTCGTCCAGATTACAATGGAGTTTAATAGGGGCAAAATGGTGACTTTGTAAGATTCCGAGGGGCGTAGTTCGAAAACGGTGCGTCTGACGGTTTTTCGACCCGGGGGTTCCGACGAAGCCAACGAGTCAAGCTCCGTAATGATGTAAATTTTATTTTTCTGTGACGAAAACTGTAGAAGTTATGGGCATTTGTTCAAGATTTTCCTGAGGAGGGACAATTTTGGCCTGAAAATTGCAATTTTTCATGTTTTTTCAGAGGGCATAGCTCAAAATCGGTTGAAGATATGAAGCTGAAAGTATAGATTGTAGTTGTTCAACTCCTGAAGAGTATTTGAAAGTTTGAATGGTGTTTCTAGCTGAAACTATGTTGAAGATATGAACTCTGAACGGAGCTGAAGGGTTTGAAGTTAGAGTGGAAGTAGAGTGGAGCTGAAGGGAGTGAAAAAGCTGAAAATCTAAAAGTTGAACAATTTGTAAACTGGCGTAATTCAAAATTGGCTGAAGATATGAAGTTGAAAAGATATAGCTGAAAAGCTGAATCTTTGAAGATTTGAAAAAACTTTGAATGGTGTTTCTAGCTGAAGGTATGAAAAAGCCTATAGAGGTTTGAAAGGAGCTGGAAGTTTTTTGAAGGGATTTGAAGGATTTGAAGGATTTGAAGGCTTCCCCATAGAAATGAATGGGCAAAATTTTCCAATAAATGATCAATAACTTGAAAACGGTTGAAGTTATCAATACCAGGAGATATAGCAGAAATGTCCTGAATTTTCTGAACGTTTTGATACCTGAATGGTTGAAGTGAGTTGAAAGGGCTAGAAGGAGTAGTCGACCGAAAAACGGCGGAAGAGATAATATACGGGAATAAAGAGAAACAGGAAAACTAGTGTGTGAATGCTTTGAAAGCATTCACACAACTAGAAAATGCTGTTACTCCGCAACAGCATGTGTGAATGCTTTTATTTGAAGACGCTGAACTATAATGCTAAAGAAGCTGAAGTAGTTGAACTATAATGCTCAAAGGCGGAAACAGTTAAACTATAATGCTTATAGGCTGAAAAAGCTGAAAAATTTGAAGCATAAGGCTGAAAAACCTGAAAAAGTTAAAGCGTAAGGCTGAAAAACCTGAAAATCCTGAAAAAGTTAAAGCAGAAAGGAAAAGCTGAAAACCTGAAAAAATTAAAGCAGAAGGCTGAAAAACCTGAAAATCCGAAAAAAGTTAAAGCGAAAGGCTGAAAAAGTTAAAGGAAGGGAAAGCGGAAAAAGTTAAAGCGAAAGGCTGAAAACCTGAAAAAATTAAAGCGAAAGGCTGAAAAAGCTGAAAATCCTGAAAAAGTTAAAGCAAAAGGCTAAAAAGGCTGAAAAGCCTGAAAAAGTTAAAGCGGAAGGCTGAAAAAGCTGAAAAAGGCTGAAAAGCCTGAAAAAATTAAAGCAGAAGGCTGAAAAAGCTGAAAAGCCTGAAAAAGTTAAAGCGGAAGGCTGAAAAAGGTGAAAAGCCTGAAAAAATTAAAGCAAAAGGCTGAAAAGGCTGAAAAGCCTGAAAAAGTTAAAGCGAAAGGCTGAAAAAGGCTGAAAAAGCCTGAAAGAGTTAAAGCAAGAGGCTGATAAAGGCTGAAAAGCCTGAAAAAGTTAAAGCGTGAGGTTGAAGAAGGCTGAAAAGCTGAAAGAGTTAAAGCATGAGGCTGAAAAGGGCTGAAAAGCTGAAAAAGTTAAAGCAAAAGGCTGAAAAGTGGAAGCATAAGGCTGAATAGACCTTGTGGAAGCCTGAACTAAGATCATTTTAAGGTTGAGAACAACATTAGCACGGCTGTAGCCTGAAGACAGCTTAATCAGAGTTGAATAGAATCCATCCAGTTCATTCCATGTATGCTGGCTTTATCTGTGATCTCTAATCTGTTTATCAACATGACAGGTAAACATGGAAATGGTCGTTAGCTTGTTATTCAACAACCACTGATCTCTCAGACAGACACACTATAGAGTTCTAGGATCAGAGCTGAGTTTGCTCCCATTCTGACACATGGGAGGAAGAGATGAGAGACATGATGAAGAGGAGGGAGGATGAGGCTAGGAGCCAGGAAAGAGAGATGATGAAGAGGAGGGAGGATGACAGAGGAGCCAGGAAGGAGAGATGATGAAGACGAGGGAGGATGAGGAAGGAGAGAAGAGTTGTGGTCTTGAGGACATGGTGAGACACCAATTAAGTGGACAGAGGGACAGTGATGATGACTGCAGTGCATTTGAAGCTCCATCTTCATCATACATTGCTTTATAGATAAGGAATCAGGTCAAAGGTGAACCTAATTAACACAGCAGGGAGAATTGATCAGGTTGTCATGACAACGCAGCACCTGTGTGTGTGTGACAGGCTGCAGATGACACAGACTTATGGATCAGAAACTCCATTGAAAATGCATGGAAAAACCTTGAACCCACTCCCCGAACAACTGTTCGCTGAGAGAAATCCGTAACAGATATCAAAATAATTTTTTCACCGTGAGCGTCACGAGGCTTTGAGGAACTCAGAAATGTCTTTTATTTTATCCTAAGTCGAACAGAATTTAAATGCTGGCAGTTTAATTCTGCATGACTTTTAGGATTCTTCGTCCAGATTACAATGGAGTTTAATAGGGGCAAAATGGTGACTTTGTAAGATTCCGAGGGGCGTAGTTCGAAAACGGTGCGTCTGACGGTATTTCGACCCCGAGAATTCGACAAAGCCAACGAGTCAAGCTCCGTAATGATGTAAATTTTATTTTTCTGTGACGAAAACTGTAGAAGTTATGGGCATTTGTTCAAGATTTTCCTGAGGAGGAACAATTTTGGCCTGAAAATTGCAATTTTTCATGTTTTTTCAGAGGGCATAGCTCAAAATCGGTTGAAGATATGAAGCTGAAAGTATAGATTGTAGTTGTTCAACTCCTGAAGAGTATTTTAAGCTTTGAATGGTGTTTCTAGCTGAAACTATGTTGAAGATATGAACTCTAATTGGAGCTGAAGGGTTTGAAGTTAGAGTGGAAGTAGAGTGGAGCTGAAGGGAGTGAAAAAGCTGAAAATCTAAAAGTTGAACAATTTGTAAACTGGCGTAATTCAAAATTAGCTGAAGATATGAAGTTGAAAAGACATAGCTGAAAAGCTGAATCTTTGAAGATTCGTTAAAAGTTTGAATGGTGTTTCTAGCTGAAAGTATGCTGAAGTTATAGAGGTTGAAAGGAGCTGAAGTTTTTTGAAGGGATTTGAAGGATTTGAAGGATTTGAAGGCTTCCCCATAGAAATGAATGGGCAAAATTTACCAATAAATGATCAATAACTTGAAAACGGTTGAAGTTATCAATACCAGGAGATATAGCACTAATGTCCTGAATTTTCTGAACGTTTTAATACCAAATTTGTTGAAGTGGGTTGAAAGGCCTAGAAGGAGTAGTGAATCGAAAAACGGCGGAAGAGATAATATACGGGAATAAAGAGAAACAGGAAAACTAATGTGTGAATGCTTTGAAAGCATTCACACAATAAAGAGAAACAGGAAAACTAACTTGTGAATGCGCTGAACGCATTCACACAATAAAGAAAGAGAAACAGGAAAACTAACTTGTGAATGCGCTGAACGCATTCACACAATAACGCGGAATAAACGCGGAGCAATAGTAATATGTTGCCAATGCTCTATAGAGCATTGGCAGTATATTGCTCTAGAGCAATATACTGCCAATGCTCTATAGAGATTGGCAGCATAACTAGAAAATTTCTGAAGAAATTTTGAATGCTGCCAATGTGCTACCCACGTCGAACAGAGCGGCAGCCATGTTACAAAGATGGATTAACAGAAAGAAGGTGAGACAGACCGACAGACTGTGAGTGAGACAGACTGTGACACAGACAGAAGGTGAGTGAGACAGAGACTGTGAGAGAGACAGACTGTGAGTGACACGGAGACTGTGAGACAGATCGGGAGTAAGAGACTGTAAGACAGACAGACAGACTGTGAGTGACACGGAGACTGTGAGACAGATCGGGAGTAAGAGACTGTAAGACAGACAGACAGACTGTGAGACAGACAGATGGTGAGCGAGACAAAGACTGAGACAGACAGAGAGACAGATATGGAGTGAGATGTGATTTGTCAGAGTAGTGGATTTTGGAATGATTTCTGATTTTTCACCAAAGTTCAATTGCGATTGTATCAAAACTGTAACTTAAAATGTCATTTAGACTGTTGAATGTTTATCTGTGATGACCCCTTTAAAGTTGGAATGTTTCTATCTGAAAGTATGGATTATTGGCAAAACTCCAAAGTGACCTTAGTTTTTCACTCATTCTGGCCAAACACCATTCATTTGCAATGAGAAATTTAGTTGCATAGAATGACAGACAGACAGACAGAGACTGTGAGATAGACAGATACTTAGATTAATAGACACTGAGAGACAGACAGACACTGTGAGACAGAGAGACAGACAGACACTGTGAGACAGAGAGACAGACAGACACTGAGAGACAGACAGACAGATAGATACTGTGAGACAGACAGATAGATAGATGCTTTTATTCTTTGCAGCCACTGAACCAGGTGAGTCCAATCAGCCCAATTTAATCCACTGTGCTGATTGGATTCACCTGGTTCAGTAGCTGGGCAGAACAAATAGGCTATATGGCACAAATACATGTTTGATGTCACTGAAAGACTGTGAAGAATCACTTACTTGGTCAGACACACAGACAGAAAGACAGACAGTGAGTGAGAAAATAGAGAGATTATGAGAAATGTCTGTATATTGTCACTGACAGACGGCCTAGAATCAGTCATGTCCTTATAAACTACTAAAACCTGTGGAGGATTCAGTTTATCATCCAGTTTCTCAGATATAATATTACATTATGAGGAAATGTGTGTGTGTGACCTCACAGAACTCCAGCAGCTGCCTCGTTGAACGTTGCTAGGCAACAGAACCTGCCTGCTTCTGTGTGTCTTCCAAAATGGCAGTTGACACAGACATATATGGATTGAATGGTCTCAGTGCACACTACCCGAACAACTGTCCACTGAGAGAAAACCGTAACAGATATCAAAATAATTTTTTCACCGTGAGCGCCATGAGGCTTTCAGGAACTCAGGAATGTATTTTATTTTATCCTAAGTGGAACAGAATTTAAATGGTGACAGTTTTAAGAATCAGGGCTTTTTGAACTTTCCGTCTAGATTACAATGGAAAGATATAGGAGCAAAATGGTGACTTTCTAAGATTCCGAGAGCCGTAGTTCGAAAACGGTGCGTCTGAGCAAAAATACTGGCAATATACTGCCAATGCTCTATAGAGCATTGGCAGTATATTGCTCTAGAGCAATATACTGCCAATGCTCTATAGAGATTGGCAGCATAATAAACGCAGTACAATAGTAATATGTTGCCAATGCTCTATAGAGCATTGGCAGTATATTGCTCTAGAGCAATATACTGCCAATGCTCTATAGAGATTGGCAGCATAATAATCATGATTCTAAACAATTAAATAAATGACAAAATCATTATTATTACAACGAATGATCATGTATCATTATCATCATCATCGTCATCATCATCATCATCATCATCATCATTATTATTATTATTATTATCATTATCATTATCATTATGCCAATGGGAGGATTATATTCCTCTTTTCCTGCTCAAACATTCCCTTCCAGGAGCGCCAGTGGTTTGATGAAAACCTGCGCACCTGTCATTGTTTTTTTTGTTTGTTTTTTTTACCCCATAAAATAACTCCATTCATGTTTTTCTGTCAGTAATGACAAACATGCATGACACGTGCGGAACTCATGTGTGGAACATGACTGTTTCCTCCTCCATTTAGCCGTTGCACCTCCTGCAAAATTCTGGCGAGTCTGCACTGATGCAGACTTGCTGATTAAGGGCTGAACAGTCCACTCGCCCTCCACCCTACGCGGTTTGGGACGGCCCTTAATATGGCGGAGCCTCCGCGGGAACGCGCAAACGGAGGGGTGGTGTGTAGGGGCCGGTTTGGGATTGGGCCTATCTGTCATGTATGACAGATCCAGCATCATCTGCAAACATCTTAAGCCTTTTGATAGCATCATAGGTATGTATTGATCATTTAAAACTGCATCTACAATTTCAGATGTTTCTTTTAGTTTAATATGTTTTTTGTGAAAGTTCTGTTTGATTACATGAGGTAACTCAGCTAAATTATAACTTGAAACCTCATATACTGTTTTTTTAGACAGTTCTCAATTCATCCAAGTGTGTTTAAAATAAATAAGCAGACCAACAGTTCATGATGTGGAAATATTCATCTAAAAATTACACTTAAAGTAAAAACTAAAATTCAGAGCTTGCTGTAATATTAAAAAGAAGATGCTTTAGTTGTTTGCATTGTACATGTTTATCCGGACCTTTTCCTAAGCATGAAGTTAATTATGGTTTGTACATTCTTTTAGTTCTTACAATTTCAATAAACCTGTGGACAAGAAGCAGAGTGTCTTCAGTCTTGATGTCGGAAAGGTGTTTAGCTGACTGTCAAGATATAAAGAAGACATTGAGGACAGCACACCCAGCGTTTTTGGTTTTCAGGAATGAGACAGTGTATCTAAAAAAACAAACAAAAAAAAAATCTAGAAGTGTATCCAAACCACACAAGACTAATATTTTTTACTTTTTTTTTTCTCTCCTTTTCATTTATTTTAGTATTTTATTATGTGTATTATTTTGAATGTGGTCATACTTGCATATGTATTTTCAGTCTGGATAAAGAGTTTATCAGTGTTTTTCTTGGGATGTATTGCCAGAATTTGTTAAATAAAGTTGTTTGTATCTCCCCTAAGTCTCAAGTATGACTAAATATTTGTTTCACCTTATTTCTCCTTGAGAATTTTAAACACATGAGAAGAAAGATTTGAGACAAAATAGAAACTAAAATAAGGCTGAGATGAGAAAATCAAACATGTCTCATGAGCTATAGAAGAGCAAGCCTTGAGCAGTAAAATGTCATCTCAAAAGCATCTCCCCTAAGTCTCAAGTATGACTCAATATTGTCTCACCTTATTTGTCCCAAAGAATTTTAGGAGAAACATTTGAGACAAAATAGAAACTTAAATGAGGCTGAGATGAGAAACTCAAATATGTCTCATGAGTCATAGAAGAGCAAGTTTTGAGCAGTAAAATTTTCATCTGGGTCAGCTCATTCACAGGCACCACCCATCACCACAGGTGTCAACCTTTTTCACATTTATGGACACATTTTTGGGGGCAGTGAACATGGTGTACAACATACAGTGTCGCCATGTCAGCTGTTCTGTTGACCAGTTGTGGTCTCATTTCTTTCTGGACGGCTTGATTCAGCAGTGACCTGGCGAGCAGAAAAAGACAACAGCTTAACACAATTAAACAAATACATGTAATGTAGTTATTACTGCTAATTGGATTAACGTTACTTCCCAGGAGATAAAAAGTTGTTGTCCATCCAGTCCGGCTCTCCTCGGCGTCCTCTGCGATCCTTTCCATTTCCTTCTAAACGGCCCCGAGTCTTCTCCGTGGCAACGGTGAATTTTCCTCCTTCCTCTGTGTTGGGTGGAGTGTTTCTGCAACACTATCACACTTTTCCATTGTCTGATGAAAGAGATTAACAGGTCAAACAACTATGACCTCTTTACACAAAAAAACTTCAGTTCTTCTGCAGTTCTGTGTTTTGTAGCTGTGGCTTCAAGCCAGAGAGAGAAACGGCAAAACACTGTCAAAAAATACTGTTTCTGTTTTACTTTGACGACATGTCACAGAAATCCACCCTGAGGTTGTGGAAAACTCCTTTTTGCACAAGCAGTCGACCTGGGGGAGGGCACAAACTTTTCCTTGGATTGCTGGTCAGGCAGATGTGACATCTTTACAATTGCAGCTCTCCTGGGGAGCATCAGATCTTTCATCAGTTCATTTATCAGTTCAGAGTGTTTTATGGGCGTGCCCATGTAGGTGGACCGCCGAGACACAACAAAGCGGAGTCCGAGAAACACAGCCACATCTTTCCTCCTGAGAGTGTTAGTGCACATATTAATGCTGGTAATTCGGCTCGTTGGGCTCAACAACCAGTTGTTAGTTTCGCGTTTGCGAGCAGGTGAAAGTTGTCGTTTTCGCTGTCATACTTAACCGATCGCATAACCTGATTTTAGCAATGACCCGTCTGTGAAGAGCAGATTCATTATCATTTAGTGGTGTTGCTTTCAGATCTGGGGTCTGTTGCACGAAGCAGGTTTAATGACAGGGCGGCTGTAGCTCAGGTGGAAGAGCAGTCGTCTTTCAACCGGAGGGTTGTGGGATCGATTCCAGGCTTCCCCAGACTACGTGCCGAAGTGTCCTTGGGCAAGACGCTGAACCCCAAGTTGCCTCCCGATGTGCCTATCGGGGTATGAATGTGTGTGTGACTGGGTGAATGTGATATGTAGTGTAAAGCGCTTTGAGCGGTTAGTATGACTGGAAAAGCGCTATATAAGTACAGTCCGTTTACCATTTACCATGAAAACCCTGAGTTGTTTTACCCCGAAATTCGGGAAACTGAGTTTTTCGTAACACAAAGGTAGGTAACTCAACCCAGGGAAAGAGGAGTAACTCTAGCCTGTTGCACGAAGAGGGGTAACTTAAACCCTTGGTCAGTTACCATGGTAACAGACTCTCTGAAACTAACCTGGTCGGGAGCAGGTTAGTGTGGAGAAACCTTGAGTTTCTCACTGTCTCCACCCACTTTTAGTCACACTCGCCGTTTCCTTTCCTCATTCATTCATTCAGTCAGCGGTGAGTTTTGGCTGCTGCCGTCTCAAATAAAACATGTTAAAAAATAAATCAGAGTCGGTAGGTTACATCCTTATCTTTTGATAAGGATTTTATGGATTAAGATGCTGCATGAAGGGTTAAATATTCAGAGATCATTATCAGACCACGGATAGAAGTTTAATTTCCCGACAGTTGTCATTTCTGACGTTACAGTTACACATCACGGTCAGTTATCTACATACACGAGCTGATCCGTCCGTACATTTATAATATCACCAGCCATACATGATAGTTGGAGGTCCTGTCTCTCCGTTTACAAGAGATGCTTTAACATGATCATTTGCCCATCCAGCTGTCTCTGGCTCTGGTTAAATGGATAAAGTGTTTGTTTGTCACGCAGACAACTGCGGTTCAATTCTTGTTGAGGCTTTTTTTATGTTGCCATACGCTTTTCTCTCGAAGCATATTGTCTATTACCCTGCATTTTTTCGCAAATAGATTTTTTTTTCTTTCATTGTAGACGCAGGGCATTTGAGAAATGCGACGGTTATATTTAATCTTAATGCTGCCGACAAGAGCGCTTCTCCCTGAGGGATTTCACTCAAGTTAAATAAATAAAAAGGCTACGATGAAAGTAAAGAGATCGGATTTGAACATCCACCTCCTAGGTGGTTGGCGAGCGCGCAGACCATTAGACCAACCAGATATTCATATTCAGTCACCTGGAATCATAGTGAAATTATACGAGACTGTCGCGTTACCATTAAATAGTTCTACTCTATAACATCGTTGTGATTGTAAAGGACAGCATTTAAACTTAAATCCTCTCCCATGCCGTCTTTCTTTCTTTCTTTCTTTTTTTATTTTTTTGCTTGCAGCAGCGGCAGCAGTTCAAACTCGCCATATGAGGCTTTAAAAGTTATATCTCCATTCAATGGCGAGCGCAGCCCCGCCCTCGCGTCTACGTTACCATGGTGACTCGTCGAATCGGTGCTCAATTGATGTTGGCTTTTTATCTTGGTAGTGCCGGGTTAAAACCCCGGGTCGAACTACTCTGAGTTGATTAAACCAACTCAAATCAGCTGTTATGGGACTGAAAACTCAGAGTTTCCAATCTCCGAGTAGGTCAACTCAGAGTTCAGAGTTACTCTCGGAGTTTGTTGAACCTGCTTCGTGCAACAGACCCCTGGTCTGAGTTTTGTGGGGTTTTTTTCATTCAGCTAAAGGTTAACATCTGTTACTGCTAATTGCTTCAAGATCTGAATGCAGAATTTGTCTGTTTTCCTTCAACAATATTTCAGCTTAGGTATTCGACCTCTGGCTGACAGAGCTGCAGTTTTTAAAGGGAGACTGTGTGTTTGTCAGTACTGGCTGTGAGCATCATCACAATATGAAATTTCGACGCTCAAGAGTTTTTAACTGACGTCTCAAGGTTCTGTCTCAGTTCCTTCGTGAACTCCACAGGTGAGCTAACAAAGGCCTGTGGCATCCTTGTGCACTTCAAAACCGACTTCCGAACTGAAATATGAACAGTTACTGGGAAACTTGACTGAGTTTTATGCTAAAATAAGTTATGCAATGCCTTGTTTTTCAAAATTATAAATGTTTTAACAATTTCCTCTTGCACTTTTGGTGTGAGTCTGTACAGGGTTCTTCATGGGAGCGTGCAAATCTTTTTTCGTTTATCACTCACCGGTTGCACAGATTTTATCTCTCCTACGTCTGTCTCCGATTTCGCCCACACTTACTTGGTACGTTGCATAGCATTTGGAACCGACGTTTCGCTTGTTCAGCGGCGGCGTTCGATTGGCACGGTAAAATCACTATTGTTGGTGTCGCTTCACCTCTGCAAGAGACAGACAACTTTAGGAATTCTTTCATTTGTGTTTGTGAGATAAATGGTTGTTGTGTTTCAAAATAAGCTAATTCTCCAACTTTTGCAACCATGGAACTTAAATGTTTTGATGTGTAGTTAATGAACAGGGTGATGTGTGGGTAGCTGTTAGTCACAATGGCCCTCATTTATTAAACGATCGTCGAAATGGTCGCACATCTGATCGTAAAAATGGTCGTACGATTGGACCCACGTGTGATTTATTAAAACGTTCGTATCGGTCCAATCTCGGCGTACGAACAAAAGAGTCTTGATAAATTCCACAGCTGAAATTGATCGTCATTTGAATGTCACGCCCACGGTTACGCCCTTAAACATGCATAATGATGAGGCTTCACCCGGCGAGGTTGAGCTGTGGAGAGGAGAGATTCTGCCAAAAAAGAGACTTTTGGGGGGATCAAGACAGAATTCCTCATTTGTGAGGTGACAAAGATTAAAGAGGTGCCGTTTGGCAGCTTAAAAACCGGATCAGAGACGTGCACAAAAACGCTGCACGGAAGAGGATCAGTCAGCCTCACCGGTGTGAACGACTCTGAGATATTAATAAAAGTCTCAATCTAGGCCTGGTTTATATGGTTTATTCGTTTTATTAGCTATGAAATTTAATAATAGGCCACATCCGATGGCAACGTCACAATTCTTTAGCCAATGGGTCAAGAAGAAGTGGTCCAATATGAAACTTACCACCAAAAGATGACCACCCCCCCACCCCTCCGTCATGAGTCCAACAGCGCTCTAACATGACAGGTGGATGCCGGTCAGACCCGAGCCTGACCCAGATGGGGACAGAAAAAATATAACTTGCATTTGCAAAGCTAAGGGACAGTCTACTGACTGAGCACTTATACAACTTTAAAGTATTGATTACTTATTAGAAATGGATCAGCTCCGGTCTCCTCCATATAGCCCGGGGGCTGCAGCGGCTCCCGCCGCATCTTCTCTGACTGCTTATCAAAACTCTCCAGCGGTCCGAGCGATGTGCAGCACTGCACAGGACAGGAGTGTTGTAGATTTTCTCAGAGTCTAAAGCAGCGTTTCATCCCACTGGGTCCGAGTCGGACCGTCCGACACCCACCTGCCTTCCTGCAGCCCGAAGCAGCCTCCACCTGCACCTGCTCGTGTGTGCGTACTGATGCCTACTTCCTCCTATGTGGCAGGTTTACCAGCGGGGTGAGGAGATGCACCAAGAGTGAAAAGCACTTGTCTCCTAGAACTATATGTTCATGATTTTAATAATTTGTTGAGATAAATGGAGGAATTAAATTCAGTCACAGCTATTTTTGTAATTTTGGGACATTCTACATTCACTTTTTCCTTTTTCTTTGCAAATGGGTTCATTCTTAGTGCTGATATGCGAATACTTATGTTTAAATGACAGTTTGCCGTTTGGTTAATAAATATTTCTCATGTTCTGCTGCGCTGCTGCAAACCCTCACTGACTCAAACTTGCGTACACGAACTCAGAGCTGTCGTGAGATTTGATCGTATCCTACGATCACGTTCAAATTGATAAATGCCGAGTCTTGCGTGGAAATGGTCGTACGCACAGATTTTCGTCGTACGATCGTTTGATAAATGAGGGCCATTGTGTTTGTTTGTTTGTTTTTTTGAATACTCAGACATTTTCACTTCCATTGCTGCTCCCTCTGCTCCAATGTAAGTTGCTGTCACACAAATCTCCACCTTCGCAGGATGATTCTTTGGCCAGTCTTTCGGAGTTCTGTGTGTCAGCTGGAAAGTATTTTGGGGTTACATGGAGTAGGCAGCGTGGGTTTTTTGCTTCAGGGCAGTTGGCCATTATTACATCGTCCAGGCTTGAGCGGCTGCAACAATAGGAGATGTTATTTCACCCAACCAACAGATAACAGCAGTCTCTTTTTTGACAGATCATGGCATGTGGTTCTTTGATTGTTTGCAGTCTTCTGCCTTCGTTTGTGCACAACCTGGCCATGTTCAGTGGGCATAATGCATTTCTGCCAAGCAGGTTGATGAGTGCAGTGTCACTTACAATCAGCTGAACAGTCACCGTTCTGCCCTCTGCAGTCACTGGGACAGGAATCGTGAGGGGGTGTAACTGAGTCTTTTCTGCAACCCTGATTGTGGACACCTGTTTGCACCGTGGGACATGTTCGGCATCTTGAATTGTCAGCGAAGGTTGTCAAACCTCAGCCGGTGGCCCCCATAGGTGTTTGGGCCTCTGGGTGTCTCTCGGTGTGGACACTCCCTCCACATGTGACCTGGCTGGTCACGTCCTGCACGTCACAGGTCCTCTGCAGTCCCTTGTGTCATGGCCAGGCCGCAGGCATTTTTTGCTGGCAGTCTGGTATTCCTGCTGTTGGTTGCTTTGGAAAGGTGGTCTACCTGCGGTTGAGGGCTGGCCACGCCTCCACGTCTTGGTTCTGCAGCATTGTTGGGCTTGGTTGTGCTGTACAGAATCTGCAACATGATCCACATATTGATCAGCTGGCATTGTAAAAATGCCTACAGTGACATTCAGTCTGTCTTGGGTTGGAAGAGGAAGGCCCTTGATTAGTTTCTGGGTCTTGGCCAGTGAGATGTGTCTATCTGCGTTTCTCTTCATGGATATATGTTTGTCTTTATGTGTTGCATTGCTGTGTGCTGTAATTTTTTCCATTTCTGCAATGTGTTCATGTGCTGTTGCTAGTGGTTGCTACTTCTTCTGTTGATGAATCTAAGTTCAGGTTTGTCAAGCTGGGATATAAAACCTTATTTCCTGAAATTGGCGTTTGCCTTAAGAAAATAGTTTCCTCTAATCTGTAGTTCTTTAATTTCTTTCTCATTTTGCAAAACATTCTGAGGGTATGTAAGTACATTTTTGTTATTTTGTTCATTTAATGTTTCTGAAATAATTCCAAAATCTGCATTTCTCTTTCAATTTCATTTTTGCGTTTCTGTTTTTGGGCTGCAGTTATTCCTGTTATAGGCGTGTTTTTTATGATTACTTTCAGCTCAGCACAGACACATCGATCAAAAGTACCGTTTTTCGGCCAGCAGGTGGCACTGTTTTTTGTTTTCTTCTCCCACCTAGCAGAGAATTTTGCAATTTCATCTTTCAACAATTGAAATTTATTGGCTAGCATGTCTACTGCTGTGTCATCAACATTCGCCATTTTACTAATTTTTGTTTGTTTGTTTTTCTGAGTCAGCCATTTTGTTCAACTCAAACACTGGAGAGGCACTCTTACACAGAAATTGTTGTTTCTGCTAGACAAAATATTTTGTCCAGTGCTTGACATCAACAAAATACACACTTTGCCCCCTCTTTCTCCCCGAGACTTTCTACAGGGAAGAAAGATAAGACTGGAAAAATTTCTAGGGTGTGGCACTGTCCCGTGGAAAACTTATACACACTCTTTTACTTACTTTTTTTTTTTTTTCAATATGTTTATTGGATTTTGTTTAACAAGACATAAAAAAGAAAGAAAACAAAACAAAAAAACAAACAACAACAAAATGCTCAGCTCAGAAAAAAAAAGGGGTACAGGAAGAGTATTGCACACAGACATTGCACTCAGCATTAGTCTCATTGATAAGTTTGATAAGTTTGTGATACATGAAGCATAAACTATTATGAGCAAATGAAAGCACAGGTCAGAATGGCAGCCATATTGTCACCAATATAATCAAGGAGAGGTTTCCACATTTGGTTAAACGCATTCATATTATGGTGTGCCACACAGGTTAAGTCCAGTGGGATATGTTCCATTACAAGCTTGTTCCAGCCAGAGATTGTAGGGGGTTTCTTAGAGATCCATTGGAGCAAAATATTTTTTCGGGCACAGAAGGTCGGAACATTGAACAATTTTCTTTGGTTTTTATTTGCAATAACTTTGTTTGGTAGACCAAGGAGGAGAGACACCGGGTCAAGATCAAGTTGAAGTTTCAAAATGCATTTAATTTCATAGAGGACGGATTCCCAATATTTCTGGATTTTGGGGCTAGACCAGAGACAATGAGTGAGGCTGCCTTCCTGTACTTTACATTTAGGACAAAGTGGTGAGGAGCCAGGTTTGAATTTGGACACTCGCGTTGGAGCTAGGTGGGCTCTGTGTAGTGTTTTGAGTTGTAAAGCCCAAGAACGATTACAAACTGTAATTTTTTTGGCAGCATTCCAGATCTTACCACACATGTCTTCTGTGATCTCTACCCCCAATGCACTCCCCCAGGTCTGTGTCAATGTATGCGAAATGATCTCACCTTGCCTTTTAAGTGTTTTATAACACATACTAATAGACACAGCCCCTGCAGTACAGAAGAATAATTTTTCTATATCTGAAACAACACCGTCAGTCAATAAGGATGTTTCTTTTATAATAAAATTTCTTTCTGGAAAAAACTAAAAAGATTATTCCTATCTAACTGATATTTTTGCATAATCTTACCAACTGACATTAAGACCCCATCCTCAAAAAGGCAACCAAATGTAGATATACCCCCAAACGTCCAATCTTTAAACCCTGAGTCCAATAAACCTTGGAGAAAATCTGGATTATTGGTGATTGGGGCAAAAGTGGAAGTTTTCCCAGCTGTCCCTTCAATATGTTGAACTGCCCTCCAGGCTTTGACTGTATTAATTATTATTGGGCTACTGGCATATTTTCTAACTGTTTTCATATGTTTAAGGAACAGCAGGTTTGGAAAAGGGCATTTACATTGTGTTTTCTCCATGTCAATCCAGACTGCAGAGGTGTCTGAACATACCCAATCCTTCACAAAAACCAATAGAGAGCTCAATTGATATTTCCTGAGATCGGGAAGGTCCAGTTCGCCCATGCCGTTGGAAAGTTGTAATGTTGACATTTTTATTGATGCTCTTTTTTTTGCCCCAGATAAATGAACTGAACCGACCCCTTATTTTTTGGAGCAGCTTACGAGTTAGTAAAATGGGGATCATCCTCATTGGGTAAAGTAAGCAGGAAAGAATATTCATTTTAAGAAGAGAAATTCTTCCCAGCCAGGATATGGGCAGGTAGTTCCAGCGCTCAAGGTCCTGTTTAATCTTATCAAGCAATGTCACAAAGTTGGCTTTAAACATGTGGTCGAAGCAAGGTGTGATATAGATTCCCAAATAGACAAATCCAGCAGGGGACCACCTAAAAGGGGAGTTGGAAATTTGGTGCACATTCCCTAAAGGCATAGCTTTGGATTTGGACAAGTTCACTTTATAGACAGAAAACATGTCAAACCGGTTAATAATTGTAAGGAGATGTTGTATTGAAACCACTGGGTTGGATAGAAACAGCAATACATCATCGGCATATAGCGAGATTTTGTGAGGCCTCTGTTCAGTGTAAATTCCAAATACTAAAGGATCACATCTGATTGCCTCAGCTAATGGCTCAATTGCCAGTGTAAATAACAATGGCGATAGGGGACATCCTTGTTGGCATCCTCTCCTCCCCTCAAAGTTACCTGACCTAAGTCCATTTGTAAGAACTGCAGCCAGTGGGGAATTATAAAGAATTTTAACCCAGTTAATAAAAGAATAACCTAGACCAAATTGCTCCATAGTGTAAAACAGGAAGGGCCACTCGACACGGTCAAACGCCTTCTCTGCATCTAGAGAGACTACAAGATCATCTATTGCCCCCTGCTGGCACAACTGAACCACATTTAAGAGACGTTTGATGTTATTAGAGCAATTGCGACCTTTTATAAAACCTGTCTGATCGGCGTTCATTATGTGAGGCAAGACACTTTCTAGCCGGAGAGCCAGGATCTTGGACAATATTTTTAGGTCGGGATTAAGTAACGAAATAGGCCTGTAAGAACTACAATCATTTGGACATTTTCCCTTTTTATGAATTAAGGATATATTAGCTTCCCTGAGGGAAGGGGGCAGAAGACTGGTACTTAAAGAGTTATTTAGCATATGTAAAAAGGGTTTTGTAATCAGGTCTTGAAATTCTTTATAAAACTCACATGCGAGTCCGTCAGTACCTGGCGCCTTCCCATGCCTGAGTGATTTAATGGCCCTTTGCACCTCTACATCTGTAATTTCCGCATTCAAACGAGTCTGTCCCTCAACTGATAATTGAGGAAGTTTGATTCTGGAAAAGAACAGTTCCATTAATGTGTGTGCATTTCCATTTTCAGTTTGCTCTGATTTGTACAAATTCCTATAAAAGTTTAGAAGAGCAGTATTAATCGCTTCAGGGCTAGAGGAACAAGAGCCATTACCAACAGAAAAAGAGGTAATTGTTTGGGAGGCTTTACATAATTTTGTTAAGTAAGAAAGATATTTACCTGGTTTATCTCCATGCTCAAAAAGTTTTTGTTTTGCAAATTTAACTTTATCTGTTGCATTTTGTGTCAGCAGGGTATTAAGTGAGCAACGAATGGTACCTAGCTCCTTTAGTTTGGACGGTGAGGGGTGTTTATTATAATCTTTTTGTGCTATTTTAAGTCTTTTCTCCAAAATTGCCTGTTGCTCTGCAGCTCTAGGCCTTTTGCTCGATGTATATGATATTATTAGCCCTCTGCTGAAAGCCTTAGCAGTGTCCCAGAGCAGGGATGGATTACTGGCTGTGGGTGAATTAACGGCAAGAAAGTGTTTAAATTCTAATTTAAAATAGTCCACAAATTTGTCATCTTTAAGAATAAGGGGGTTCAATCGCCAGTATTTCACCTGCTCTTTAGCATTTTTAAGGCTAATATTAAGGTAGACAGGTGCATGGTCAGAAATAACAATATTTCCAATGGTGCAGGAGGTCACAAATTTTAACATTGCTTTGGAAATTAAAAAAATAATCAATCCGTGTGTGGCATTTGTGAGGGTTGGAAAAAAAAAAAGTATATTCTTTGTCAGCAGGATGGAGGGATCGCCACACATGTGCAAAACCTACTTCTTCAATAAGGTTAGATAATCCGTGTATGGTTCGTTCTTTGGTTTTTCCGTTTCAAAATAAAATCGCAAAAACAAAATAACTATTTAGTTTTTTGCTTTTTCTGTTTTTAAACCCTAAATGAAAAAACATAAAAACAAAATAATTGAAAATCCACAGTGTTTGATTTTTTACTTCAGTCATAAATAAAACACACTTGTTTGTTTAGTACAGCCTATCATAAAAAGGCTTTCATATCACATAATGTCATGGGTTTTATTGTGAAAACTGACACTTAAGGCTTTGAAATGTGGAGCAGGCAATGAACTACTAAATCTTTGAATGAAGAAACCGTGCATGCAGTAGATCAGAGAAAAATCTCTGTACTTCATGGCTACTGCTACACGAAGAAAGTGGACAATGGTCAAACATCACACCCTTATAACGGATAGCATGTCTCCGTGTTGGCTATTCAATGTAACTGGTGGGAAGTGGACTCAAAAGCAGACGTGACTCTCATGGTTTAACAGTTTATTTAAAAGAAGCAGTTTAAATTATCCACAGGCAGCAAACCAAACATGGCGTCATCCTTTTACTGGTGCTCAGCTGTCTACCCGAAAAATAAAATTACTATTTAAAAAAATATGAACATGGCCACGCAAAATAATCTGGTCAGTGAAAGCAAATTAATCTTCCCGCAGAACTGAATGCTTAGTTTTCATTAGACACTTTTCTCCTCCATAGTTGGCCTACCTGGGAAGTGATCATGTGACGGGGTCGGACTGGATAAATAACTTTTTGCTCGTTTATTATTCACTTTAACTGTACTAACTTTAACTGGGCTATTGTTGCCGTAACCGTAGCAACAATAGCCCAATGATATGATCCTTGTGTAGTCGTAGCTGACTGAGAATCCAGAGAGAGGCCGAGATCCAAAAACGGCAAACGGCAGTTGCCTTTTCTAGAAACGGCAAATGCCGTTTCGGCAGCGGCACTTGCCGTTTTCTCAGTGGTCTGCCTTTTCCCAACAACACGCCCCGCCCCTGTGTTTTGCTACTGTGGACAGATGGAGATGAAAACTTTATTTTATTTAACTTAACATGCTATAATCTACCATTTTTAGCACATTATTTCATAAAGGTTTTTTTTTTCGTGTTTTTTATCCATGCTGTCGTTAATAGTTCCGATGATTTTGTAGCCTAATTGAAATTTGGTAAACTCCTTTTGTTTTAGGTCTTTTGCTGGGGGTTCTGCCTGTCATTTGGGGGTTCCGGGGATCGGACTTTTGTTAGGCTGTTGGGGGTGGTGCAGCCTCGCAGTGTGGTGTTGACCCGACCTGCCCCGATTTGGTGTTTTGGTGTAGTGCTGCTTAGTGGAAGTGTGGTGGTAATCTTTGCGTTTATAAGTGGGTGTAAAAGGGGTTGTAGGGCGTTGCGTTTAAAGGATGGGTGAAATAGGAAGCCGTTTGTAGCGGCGTTGCGTTTTAAGGAGTTGCGGTGAAAGGGCCGTTGTCCAGCGGCGTTGCCGAGGGTTGGCTGGAAAAGGAGCCGTTGTAGCGGCGATTGCCGTTTAAAGGAGTTGGTGTGAAATAGGAAGCCGTTTGTAGGGCGATTGCGTAAGGAGTTGCTTGTGAAAAGGAGGAGCGGGATTGCGTTAAAGGAGTTGGCGTGAAAAGGAGCCGTTCTGTCCAGCGGCGTTGCCGTTTTAAACGGCAGTTGCCTCTGTGAAAGGAAGCGTTTGAGCGGCGGCCGTTTTAAACGGCAGTTGCTTGTGAAATAGGAAGCGTTTGTCTAGTACTTGTAGGGCGATGCCGTTTTTAAACGGAGTTGTTGTGAAAAGGCAAGCCGTTTGTCCAGCGGCGTGCTTTTATGATATAGGAAGCGTTTGTTAGTGGCTTTGGCGTTAAAGGAGTGCGTGTGAAATAGGAAGTTGCTCTGTCCTAGGGTTTTGCTTTTATGAGTGAGTTGGGCATTTTTTTTAATTATAGCTATTGTAGGGATCGTCTGAAACTAGTTTACTATTGCTATTGATAGAGTGCCTGTTTCCTTTGTATCTTAGTATTGTTTTTAGAGGTTAGAAAATGAAAAAGGTCTTGCTTTAGCAGGGTCCTTGGCTTTGGGCCAGTGTGGGGATTTTTTACTGTGTCCTTTAAACACACTGACTTAAATTAAGTATTATAGAAATGGTGTTGGTCATTTATGAGTAGGTGTGTAGAGAGGGAAATAGAAGTTGGAATAAGAAGAGGGAAAGAAAAAAAAGGGGAAAAAAATAAAAAAAACAAAAAGAAGAGGAGAGAAAGGAGAGAGAGGATAAAAGTTGAAGGTGGAAATAGAAAAATGAGAGGAGGAAGCTAGGAATAGTGTTGTAAGAATGGAGAGGAGAGATAGGAAGGGTTAGGTGATGTTGAAAAAGTTGAAGTAAAAAAAAATATAAATTTAAAATAATAAAATAAAGTTTGTTGGTTTGACAAGGAATGCTGGGAATAAGTTTTTATTTTGTTTTTCTTTTGGTGTTAGGCCCTGTAAAAACTGTTTAGAGGTAAAATTTTGTTTTGTATGTTGTTTTTGTGTGAGTATTGGGGTGGTTGGTTTCTTTTTTGGGGTGTTACTTATTTCTCTCTTTGTCATTTTTCTTTTCATTTTTGTCCGATTTTGTCAAAGTAGTATTGGTGATTCTAAATTTTCCTACGAAAACTTGATTGAGAAATATGTGCTATTTTCTTAGCTGTGTTTGTTAGTGTGGAAAAATAAAATTTTTTTGTTGAAAATAAAGAGTGCTTTCTGTGTTTGAAAAGGGGGATAAGAGGTAGAGGGCTATAAGTAGGTATGTTTTTGAGTCTGTAAAATGTGGGGGAAGATAAAGAGGCGGGAGCGGGCAGGGCCTGCGTAGGGGTGGGAAGAGCGGCTCGCCTTAAGAGGCCGGAAAAAGGAGCGTGGGAAGACGGCTGCCTTAAGAGGCACTGCGTAAAAACGGTCGCGGGGAAGAACGGCGCTTTAAGGGCACTGCCGACGGGGTGGGAAGACGGCTGCTAGAGGCACTGCGTTTAAAAAGGTGGGGGGAGGTGTCGAGGACTGCGAAAGGATGGGGGCAGGCGATGCTAGGGCTGCGTTAAAGGGCGTGGGAGAGCGTTGCTAGAGGACGCGTAACGGCAGGTGGGAGAACGGTGCTTAAGAGGCACGCCGCGGTGCGTGGGAGGGGCCGGGCGGTAAACGGATGCGTGGGAAGAGCGCCTTTAAGAGGCACTGCGTTTACGGGGCTAGGGCGGTGTTGGGCCGGTTAGGGGGGGAGAGGCGCCTGGGCGCGGGGGGGGCAGAGCGCTGCTTTAGGGCTGGGGGGGGAGACGGGTTTGAGGGGGGGGTGGGAGGCGGGGGGTGTAAGAAGGGAAGTGGTGTCTGGCCAGCAGTGGGGGGTGGGTCGGGGTGGGCGGCCGAGAAAAGTGGGGTGGGGGAAGCGAGAAAGTCGGAGGAAAAAAGGAGTCAGAAAATAGGCTAAAAGGATTTAAAAGGGGATAAAAACACAAAAAAAATGAATAGGTAAGTGTAAAAATGGTGATTATGATGTTAGTTAAATGAAATAAAGTTCCCTCTTGTCAAGTAGAAAAATGAGGGGTGGGCGTGTTGTTGGGAAAAGGAGCCTGAGAAAGGGGGGGGGTTTGGTGAGGGGTGGGGTTGGGGTGGAGAGGGGGGGGGGTGTGAAGGATGCCGGAGTGGTGTGGTTGTTCCCACCGCCCGCTGTGTTTGTTGTGGAGTGGGTGATTTTTTTTGTTCTTGTTTGTTTTTGTTTTTTCCTGGTGTTTGCGGTTTTGTGTATTGATTCTGGTTTTGTTCCCGGTTCGCGTGGGTCTGCTGTTCTGGGGTTCCGGGGGGTTGTGGTGGGGGTGGTGGCGAGTGATGGTGTTGCGGGTTGGTGTTGGTGTGTGTGTTTGTGGAATGTGTGGATGGTATTTGGTTTTAGTGTGGCGTGTGAAATAGGGCGTTGTCGGGGTTGGTTTTCGGGTTGGCTGGAATAGGAAGTGTGTGGGGTTGGTGGGTTGCGTGTGAAATAGGAGCCGTTGTGGGGTTGGTTTTGGGTTGGGGAAATAGGAAGGTGTGGGGTTGGTTTGGGGGTGTGAAATAGGGCGTTTGTCGGGGTGGGGAGTTGCCGGAAATGGCAGCGTGGGGGTTGGTTTTACGGGTTGCCGCTGTGAAATAGGCAGCGTTTGTAGGGGTTGGTTTGGAGTTGCCTGTGAAATAGGAGGTTTGTGGGGTTGGTTTTCGGCAGTTGGTGAAATAGGAAGGTTGGTCCTCTGGGGGTTGGTTGGGTTGGTGAAAAGGGCGTGTGGGGTGGGTGGGGCGTGGGGGGAAGGAGTTGGGGAAATGGGTTGTTGTGGGTTTTTGAGTGGTTGGGTTGTTTCTCGTAATTTGGGGAATATGCAAATTGTTTTGTGATAGAGGGTGTGTTTGTTATAAATGGGGTTTAATGTGTTGTGTTGGCTGCTGGGGTGGGGGCGGGGGGCTGTGCACCGTTAAATAGGTTCGGGGTTGGTTTATTTGGTGGTGTGTGAGAGGGAAATATGAGGAGATTGTAGTGGTTTAAGAAAATAGAAAAATAAAAATGTGAGAGGAGATGAAAGGAGAAGAGGGGTAAAAGTTGAGGTGGAAATAGAAAATGAGGGAGGGGGTGGTTGTAAGAAGGGAGGAGAGAGGAGGGTTGGTGATGTGAAAAGGAGTAAAAAAAAAAATAAAAAAAAATAAGTGGGTTGAGGATGTGGGATGTGTGGGGGAGGGTAAGATGTGTGTGTGGTTGGGTGGCGGTTTGGGGGTCCCGCGCCCGCGGATGGTTGGTGTACGTGTGGTGGGGGGGGGAAAAGGAGGTGGGAAGGGGTGGGGGAGGGGGGAGGAAGTGAGGGGGGGGGGGGGGGGGGGGGGGGAAGGGGGGGGGGGGGGGGGGGGGCGCTTGCGGGCGCGGGCGCGGGGGGGGGGGGGGGGGGGGGGGGGGGGGGGGCGCTGCCCGGGCGTGGGGGGGGGGGGGGGCCGGGGGGGGGGGCCGGGGGGCGCGGGGGGCCGGGGGGGGGCGGGGGGGGCGGGGGGGCGGGGGGGGGGGGGGGGGGGGGGGGGGGGGGGGGGGGGGGGGAGGGGGAGGGGGGGGGGGGGGGAGGGGGGGGGGGGGGGGGGGGTTTGCGCTGCTGAGAATCCAACCACAACAGAGACGCTCGTGGAAAGGGGCACCAGGAGGAAAGCTCGGCGCTCCACGGCACACTCAGTGATATTCCTTGTTTATAATGAATTGAGTTTTTAATGTTTCGTGATCACTGATGTGACAGGACTGTGTGCTGCACAATAGCAGCACATGAGCATGAAGTGCAGGTATTAACATTGATTGGCTGCGTAAACATTTATGAATTGTGTATCACATGCTGGGCAGTGTTACTCACTGTTTTACTGCAGTTACCTGCTTGTTGCACTTGTCACCCAATTGGCTGCTTTGCAAAATTGTACGAAATAAATTATGTCTTTATTTTAAAAGTCGAGTTGGATTTTATTTCGTGCTCGGAGAGCAAGGGAAAAGTGTGCGACCGCATGGCGCTGCTCAAAGACTACGTTCACACCGCAGGTCGTAATGATCTGATTTTTTTCTCAGATCCATTTTTTTTGTGTGTGCGGGTGTTCACATTACATTTCTAAATGTGGCCTGTCTACCAACTGCAATATGAACAGCTGACGCGTCTGATGTGACACGCATGCTCAGTTTAACACAAATGACATCACGCATGTAACGGTGTTCATGGAAACCAATGCAAACAAACATGGAGGTCATCGGCATTGTGGCTCACGTTGAAAGCAATTTGTGGCGGCAGTCAGCAAAAGAATGAGCGGGTTTTGTAAAGACGGAGGACGAAGAGAAACATACTTGTGATGACGTCTCTGTGTGGAACAACGGTTGCAACATCTGTAGCCACAGAAGATTGTGTGGATGAGTGTCGGAGCAGGATGGAGGATGAGGATGTTTCAGATCAGATGTTCTGAGGAAATCTCATCTCTCCACAGATGTGACGTCACCAAACAGTTCAGCCGCGGTAGAAATAAACTCACAGATCGCAGCGATCAGCTGATATCATTGGGGGGCGGGGGGCCTATGCTGCACATTTATCACCGTCACCGCTATTCTCTCTACCTGCTGCAGGCAGCGTCCCTTTACCGGATGCATTTCACACACTTTTCTCTTCTGGCCTCGTCCACAGCGGTGCGCCTCCTCCGCGCGTGCACACCCTCTCTCTTACGTTCACACACTGAGCTGATGGACCACATAAAAGCTTCCCACAACACTTTCATCAGTTTCCAGGTTGATGTTCAATCAGAGCCAGAATAATATGATTTAACTCTTCAGTCCATACTTTACATCCACCGTCCGTCTCCTCTGGTGCAGAAATAAGGACATGTCGCCCCCCCCCCCCCCCCCCCATCTCAGAGGTCGGATGGATGCGATGCGACATGCCCGTACAGACCGCGATTGCTTCGTCACAGATCAGATATGTATCCGATTCAATACCACATTTAGCCTGAATCAGATCCAAAAATGTCAGATTCAATACAACTTGCGCTGTTCACACGGTCAGAGGCAGATCAGATCAGATATGCGTCACATTTGAGATCGGATTCAGGTCATATTTACCTGCGTGTAGCCAGAAGGACAGAAAAGATCACCATAATCTTCCATTTTAGAATAAGATAACATAAACTTTATGGTCCCACAACGGGTAATCTGTCTTGGGCTTTTAGAATCACATTATCAAAGCGAACGAACCAAAATAAAATACATTTTAATTAAATAGTCATTAATTAGCCTATTTTTCAAATGCCAAGGAGCAGCATCAGCGACCCCTGGCCTATATCATATTAATTCTTGTTTTTAGAAGACAATTACGCCATAAGTGTAACAGCTGGTAGCCAGATGTTACTGTAACCTAAAGAAGCGCGCACACACACACGCGTGGTGATTCTCTCCAAAATGCAACTTGCAGTGATTAAAAGTATAGCCTAAAAAAACTTTATTAAAAGTAACCAAATAAATAAAACTAATAAAATAGAAATAGTAAAATATTAAAGGGTCTAAAATGGCTGTTTCTGTGGCCCCCTCCCTTTGGCGCCTGCACACCTCAGACCATCGGCTTCCTCGGGACACCACGGCCGCTTTTCTGACTCTGGGCAGTCGCTCTCACGGCGGCCGTCCTCCAGCTCACGACAGCCACACCTCTCCCTCACCACCATCACCTGAGCCCTCTGAGCCCTCTGAGCCCGGGCATCCGCCACCCAACTGCTGCGCCTTCTTCTCCAACGTTTTGCCCCATCAGTCCTCTCTCGTCTCTCTGCTGTCCGCACATTGGCTTAAAAACAGCTGTTATCAGTTTGATCAGGGGGGGTGCCTTCCCTCCAGGTGCTGCCAATCAGTTCATTAAAAGTTTTTGTTTTATCAATTAAAATGAAAGATTTAAAAAAAACATTCCTTTATTTATTTTTGGAATTTTCGTTTTTCTAATTTCGTTTAAAAACAAAAAAACCAACAAACCACCTGAATCCGTGTATCATTCGTTCTTTCTATTTTTAATCCTAAATCCAAAAATGAAATCGTGGTGAAACTATTTTGTTTTTTGTTTTTAATTATAACACAAAAAAGAAAAATGGCATGTTTTTTTATATTTTGATTTTAGAATCAGATCAAAAATACAGAATGGAATAACGGGACACAAGACTTAATTCGATTTTAATATTTTATTGTTCGGGGGTTTGGTGACCCGGAAACGAAACGGCTTTGCGCACGGTAGTTGTACTGGTTTACCCTATTACCATGGTGGCAGCTCACCCAAAAGTTTCTTTGTGAAAATGTATACCTGGAAAATCCTGCTTATTTTTTCGGTAGTCATGTCCTCTCCCTTTAGGGCAGAGTCCTAAAGGGGTCCCTGGTCCTCAGGGACCCCTGCCCAATGGTGCGGGAAGGGGGGAGCTGTGGGTCTCTACTGTAAGTCGATTAGTCTCAACGTGTGGTTACCAAGCAAAGATCAGACCATTCTGCAGTAGGAGGGACTGAATGTTTGATTTTTACACAATATTCATTTGTTCTTTAAATATTTCATGTTACAGATCTGTTAGCAGCAGAATAATTTTGTTACTATCAGTGCGGTATAAGGCAAAATGCGCCGGGCAGGCGGGTTTATACCGCAGTCTGCCGGTGAGTCGCGCGCGCTGACCATTCAGCCAAAGAGACGTCTCCAGAGACATGATGAAGGACCCTCAACTGTCACATCATCATCATCGTTGTAGCGTCTTCCACTGATTTACAATATCAGTCTGTCAAGGTGGAAACAGTCTGACAGACATGAACACGCGTCCACCCCCGTGGTAATGCTCCAGATGCGCTGGCGCTGCTGGAGGATTGTTCAGATTACCTCAGGAAAGAACGCGTTTTTAAGAACCATAATGTCCTGAATCATGAACCTGCGACCCCCTGAGGACCAGGGTTGGGAAACCCTGCTTTAAGGCGGATTTCCACCGGCTGCGGTGCGGTGTAGTTCCGACCTCTACAGAGCAGCAGCTCCCACCGCAACCATGTCAGACACGGCGCGCCTGCGACTGCAGTTCGTGCTTCCACCAGATAAATCTGATAAATCACATTTGCAGGATCACACGATAATGATCAGGGGGGCTGGATAAATGTCCAGTGGTGTGCGCGCGCAATAAATGTCCTACATAAAGTCACTTTTCCCTTCATTGTCCAACTTAAACAAGCTGACGCGTTTCATTCATAATATATGATCATTTATTGTGGCTACAGCTTCACATCTTTACATTTTTAACAATTTACTTACCATGCATAATCTATCCCAATAATTGATCATGCCATCACTTTCTTGCTTTCTTCGCTGAATACTCAGTCTTTATAATCCAGTTTGAATGTAGGCTTATTACATTTCTAACGAATAGGCTATAGTGCAAACCTGCACAGTCCGTTACGTGCGCAAATAATTTTTTAATAAGGTTAGTCTCAACTTTAAAAAGCTTCGCTTACCCGATACCACCGTTACAGGAAGAGTTAAAATCCTGAGTGCAATCTCACAGTTCCTTCAATCTGTGTGAGCTAACAAATTATTTTCAAATCACACATCAAAGTTGGAGATCTTGATTAGTCTTTTTCCTTTATGTAAATCCACCGTGATTGTATTTTTTTAGTTGTTTTATGTGACCAACACAGAAAGACGAAAATCGAATGTGATTAATGTGTTTATTAAAAAGAAAAAAAGCACACAGACAGCAGTAATGCGGGCGCGAGGTCCATGTGCAGATCGCACAGTCCATGCTTGACTTCTAACTCTCCATGGCTGATAGGACGTGAGGCTCCCAGCTGCTGGTCAGATTGCGGATGGCTGGAATATTTGCTAACGCCTTACAAAACTTCTGGGTCACCAAACCCCCGAACAATAAAATATTAAAATCGAATTTAGTTCTTTGTCCCGTTATTCCATTCTGTATTTTTGATCTTATTCTAAAATTAAAATATAAAAAACATGCCATTTTTCTTTTTTCGTGTTATAATTAAAAACAAAAAACAAAATAGTTTCACCACGATTTCATTTTTTGATTTTTGATTTAGGATTAAAAATAGAAAGAACGAATGATACACGGATTCACCTGTTTTTTCGTTTTTTCACATTTTGTTTTGAAACGGAAAAACCAAAGAACCAACCGTACACGGATTTTAAATCCGTGTATCATTCGTTCTTTCTATTTTTAATCCTAAATCAAAAATCCAAAAATGAAATCGTGGTGAAACTATTTTGTTTTTTGTTTTTAATTGTAACACAAAAAAGAAAAATGGCATGTTTTTTTATATTTTGATTTTAGAATCAGATCAAAAATACAGAATGGAATAACGGGACACAAGACTAAATTCGATTTTAATATTTCATTGTTCGGGGGTTTGGTGACCCGGAAACGAAACGGCTTTGCGCACGGTAGTTGTACTGGTTTACCCTATTACCATGGTGGCAGCTCACCCAAAAGTTTCTTTGTGAAAATGTATACCTGGAAAATCCTGCTTATTTTTTCGGTAGTCATGTCCTCTTCCTTTAGGGCAGAGTCCTAAAGGGGTCCCTGGTCCTCAGGTCCTCAGGGACCCCTGCCCAATGGCGCGGGAAGGGGGGAGCTGTGGATCTCTACTGCAAGTCGATTAGTCTCAACGTGTGGTTACCAAGCAAAGATCAGACCATTCTGCAATAGGAGGGACTGAATGTTTGATTTTTACACAATATTCATTTGTTCTTTAAATATTTCATGTTACTGATCTGTTAGCAGCAGAATAATTTTGTTACCATCAGTGCGGTATAAGGCAAAATGCGCCGGGCAGGCGGGTTTATACCGCAGTCTGCCGGTGAGTCGCGCGCGCTGACCATTCAGCCAAAGAGACGTCTCCAGAGACATGATGAAGGACCCTCAACTGTCACATCATCATCATCGTTGTAGCGTCTTCCACTGATTTACAATATCAGTCTGTCAAGGTGGAAACAGTCTGACAGACATGAACACGCGTCTACCCCCCGTGCGTTTGCTCCAGACGCGCTGGCGCTGCTGGAGGATTGTTCAAATTACCTCAGGAAAGAACGCGTTTTTAAGAACCATAATGTCCTGAATCATGAACCTGCGACCCCCTGAGGACCAGGGTTGGGAAACCCTGCTTTAAGGCGGATTTCCACCGGCTGCGGTGCGGTGTAGTTCCGACCTCAGAGCAGCAGCTCCCACCGCAACCGTGTCAGACACGGCGCGCCTGCGACTGCAGTCCGTGCTTCCACCAGATAAATCTGATAAATCACATTTGCAGGATCACATGATAATGATCAGGGGGGCTGGATAAATGTCCAGTGGTGTGTGCGCGCAATAAATGTCCTACATAAAGTCACTTTTCCCTTCATTGTCCAACTTAAACCAGCTGACGCGTTTCATTCATAATATATGATCATTTATTGTCGGCTACAGCTTCACATCTTTACATTTTTAATAATTTACTTACCATGCATAATCTATCCCAATAATTGATCATGCCATCACTTTCTTGCTTTCTTCGCTGAATACTCAGTCTTTATAATCCAGTTTGAATGTAGGCTTATTACATTTCTAACGAATAGGCTATAGTGCAAACCTGCACAATCCGTTATGTGCGCAAATAATTTTTTAATAAGGTTAGTCTCAACTTTAAAAAGCTTCGCTTACCCGATGCCACCGTTACAGGAAGAGTTAAAATCCTGAGTGCAATCTCACAGTTCCTTCAATCTGTGTGAGCTAACAAATTATTTTCAAATCACACATCAAAGTTGGAGATCTTGATTAGTCTCTTTCCTATATGTAAATCCACCGTGATTGTATTTTTTTAGTTGTTTTATGTGACCAACACAGAAAGACGAAAATCGAATGTGATTAATGTATTTATTAAAAAGAAAAAAAAGCACACAGACAGCAGTAATGCGGGCGCGAGGTCCATGTGCAGGTCGCACAGTCCATGCTTGACTTCTAACTCTCCATGGCTGATAGGACTTGAGGCTCCCAGCTGCTGGTCAGATTGCGGATGGCTGGAATGTTTGCTAACGCCTTACAAAACTTCTGGGTCACCAAACCCCCGAACAATAAAATATTAAAATCGAATTTAGTTCTTTGTCCCGTTATTCCATTCTGTATTTTTGATCTGATTCTAAAATCAAAATATAAAAAAACATGCCATTTTTCTTTTTTGAGTTATAATTAAAAACAAAAAACAAAATAGTTTCACTACGATTTCATTTTTGGATTTTTGATTTAGGATTAAAAATAGAAAGAACGAATGATACACGGATTATTTTAGATACTTGCTTGGTTTGTTTGGAAACAGAAAGGGAGCCCACAGGGAACCTGTCCATTAATGGATTCATAAGACAATTGAAATCACCTCCCAGAATAATGTTTTCTAAAGGTAAGCCTACAAGTTTTATTATAATCTCTTCCAGGAAGGTAACAGGATGTGCTGGGGGGCAGTATATGTTCAAAATACCGAATTCCTCCTCATGTATGGAAGCTCTTATAAACACATATCTGCCGTGAGTGTCCTTGACGCAGTCTGTCAGTTTAAACGGCAGCGTTAATGAAAATAGCCACTCCTCTGCTCTTGCTGGTGAAGGAAGAGAAGAAAACATGTTCAAAACCACATTGTTGTAGTTTGCGGTGTTCGTCGTCATGTAAGTGCGTCTCTTGCAGCAGCGCTGTATCAATAGGGGATTATCACGCTTACCGGAAGTTCCCGGCTTTTGGACACTTCCTCTTCCGGGCCATGTTAACGACAGCCGTTTCTGCTCTGTTATACTGTTTAAATCGGATAAACTACAAACATACTTAAGTTTTCATTCCAGACTGAAGTGATACTGGATCAAAAGCTGGATCAAAGCGATCGATTCGCCGCGGTGAAGGGCCGAACTTTATAATAAAACACACGTTTGTTTGTCGCCGATGGGGCACAACACCGGCACTTCACAGCATGCTAGCATTAGCCAGCTAGCGTTTACTGACGTGCTTAACATTGTGCGTCCTAAAACACACATACATCTGAAAATCGGGTCTGTACCCCCCCGTTTCCAGTGGAACAACTGGGAACTGCCAATAAAGGAGACGCTTTCAGATGCTTGTGTGTTTTCAGCTGCACAACTTTAGCCACGTCATCAAGCTGGCTAATGCTTACAGGCTAACACGACTGTATAGTCTGCCGGCCACAAACAAACGTGTATCGTTTTATTATAAAGTTCGGTCCTCCACTGCGGCGAATCGGTCGTTTTGATCCACTTCTTCCTTAGCATCATTCAGTCTGGAATGAAAACTTGGCATTGGCGTTTATCCGATTTACAAAGTTTAACAGAGTAGTAGCTGGCGGACAACTGTTAGCAGGTTAGCATTAGCCAGCTTGATGACGTGCCTAACTTTGTGCGGCTGAAAACACACAAGCATCTGAAAACGTCTCCTTTCTTGGCAGTCCCCAGTTGTTCCACTGGAAACGGGGGGGTACAGACCCGATTTTCAGATGTATGTGTGTTTTAAGACGCACAAAGTTAAGCACGTCGGTAAACGCTAGCTGGCTAATGCTAGCATGCCGGTGTTGTGCCCCACCGGCTGCAAACAAACATGCTACGTTGTTTTATTATAAAGTGCGGCCCTTCACTCTGGAGAATCGCTTTGATCCACTTCCTCCTTAGTATCACTTCAGTCTGGAATCCGTGAAAATTTCAGTAGGGTTGGCGTTTATTCACGTTATCTACGAAGTAAAGCAGGGAAATTGAACTGAACCGGAAGTGGGCTGTCTAACTGTTTAAAACCGGAAGTTCGGAACACGGAAGCGTGATAATCCCCTATATTCTCCCCTATTAAAGCTGAAAGGACTTTTTTTCCTTTTAATTGGTGAGTGGATCCCCTTAATATTCCATGTACAGTCTTAGCGTATCTCTAATCATGATCACCCATATTTATAAGATGTTGCCTCTGTAACACCTGTTACCCTGATTTACACATGAGCAGCTCACAGCATTTTCATTTACATGTTCCCGCCTCCCATAGAGTTAAGGGAAGGAGGGACTACTTCCAAAAAGCTACACGTCAATTTCTGACAATTTTCGGCAGTTTTCAGTGTTGCCTGTAAATTGTCGTGCGCAGTCATAAACCTGAAATTCCACGGAAATTTACAGTGCCGATTACTGACGGAAATCTGACTTTTCATGCAGTGATATGATTAAACATATTTTAATAAAGTAAAATAGCACAAATTTCTCTCACAGCCCCTCTAACCCGTCAGCTGCACCACAGCTTTACCTGAGTATTCTTCATCTCCCTCATCCTCCATGCTGCTAGACGTTCTATTGCAGGAAGCACAGAGCTGCTTCCCTGCTGTAGCTTCCTGCAATAGAATAATAGTTGTAATAATAGCCTACTTTTAAGATTTAATAATAGCCTATTGTTACGGCCCAGGGCCTGTTGGCCTGTATGCAAATGTGGCTGTGCCATTGCTTGCAGGTGATTGGCCGATTCATCCTGCACCTGCTGCACCGCCCTCCTGATGGTGCTCCTCTTGGATTGGTCGCCTGCTGCTCCGTCTCCCCTGTGATTGGCCACCTTTGATGACTCAGCCCTATTTAAAGACCTGGAGACCATCGTTCTGGGCAGCTGTGTCAGATTGGTGCACAGTTTGCCATTTTGGGACTGAATGGTGGTGATTCTAATACTGGTTGTCTTTGATAGATTTTGTGCTTTGGTGTAGATTTACAGAAGCCTTTGGCAGGAATTTATCTTTGGTTTGCTGTAGATTTACAGAAGCCTTTGGCAGGGATTTATCTTTGGTTTGCTGTAGATTTACAGAAGCCTTTGGCAGTGATTTATCTTTGGTTTGCTGTAGATTTACAGAAGCCTTTGGCAGGAATTTATCTTTGGTTTGCTGTAGATTTACAGAAGCCTTTGGCAGGAATTTATCTTTGGTTTGCTGTAGATTTACAGAAGCCTTTGGCAGGGATTTATCTTTGGTTTGCTGTAGATTTACAGAAGCCTTTGGCAGGAATTTATCTTTGGTTTGCTGTAGATTTACAGAAGCCTTTGGCAGGGATTTATCTTTGGTTTGCTGTAGATTTACAGAAGCCTTTGGCAGGGATTTATCTTTGGTTTGCTGTAGATTTACAGAAGCCTTTGGCAGGAATTTATCTTTGGTTTGCTGTAGATTTACAGAAGCCTTTGGCAGGGATTTATCTTTGGTTTGCTGTAGATTTACAGAAGCCTTTGGCAGGGATTTATCTTTGGTTTGCTGTAGATTTACAGAAGCCTTTGGCAGGGATTTATCTTTGGTTTGCTGTAGATTTACAGAAGCCTTAGGCAGGGATTTATCTTTGGTTTGCTGTAGATTTACAGAAGCCTTTGGCAGGGATTTATCTTTGGTTTGCTGTAGATTTACAGAAGCCTTTGGCAGTGATTTATCTTTGGTTTGCTGTAGATTTACAGAAGCCTTTGGCAGTGATTCATCTTTGGTTTGCTGTAGATTTACAGAAGCCTTTGGCAGTGATTCATCTTTGGTTTGCTGTAGATTTACAGAAGCCTTTGGCAGGGATTTATCTTTGGTTTGCTGTAGATTTACAGAAGCCTTTGGCAGGGATTTATCTTTGGTTTGCTGTAGATTTACAGAAGCCTTTGGCAGTGATTTATCTTTGGTTTGCTGTAGATTTACAGAACCTTTTGAACTCTGTGTTGCCAGGGTTGGCTTTAGTTCCTGTCACAGGGAAATCTTTGTGTTGTATCCCTGTTTTTGTTTGTTGTCACCTTGGCCAGTTGACATGTCCTGATTCAGAGACTGATTTGTAAATAAATCATTGTAATTTTACTTGGTTGTCTCTGCCAGTTTGTGTTGCCACCCTCTTTTTCCCCTGGGCCTCGTAGGGGGTTGTAACACCTATTAAGGTAAATACAAGATTACTACAAGTCTTGTAACACAGAAATATCTTATGGTTGGTACAACATCATATAATCAGCTAAAATAGATTCTTTTTTTTTTTTTTTTTTTTTTTTGTTATACTGGTATGATCCCCGAGGGGAAATTAGGGCTCTGCATTTTACCATCTCTGTACTCTGTGAGTATCAGAGAGCAGTGGGCTGCTACTTAAAGCGCCCGGGGAGCAGATGGTGGGGGGTTAAGGACCTTGCTCAGGGGTCCACAGTGGTTCACCCAGGAGTCGTGTCAGGGATTCATGCCTGATCCAAACCACTTTGTGCTGTTAAAAAAAGAGGGGGACAGCTTTTAAGATATTTCAATAAAATTAGAGGAACAGTTCAACTTCTGAGCTTTAAAAGGCCTCAACAGTTAACATGACTCTAACCTTCCATCTTCATCATCCTCCTCGCTGCCGGTGGATGGCTTCATCCAGGAGAGCAGAGAGCTGCTCTCTGTAGCTCCCTTTCTTTCTTTTTTTTAGCCTCTCCTTTCTGGGCATTATGCTGTAGTTGGTAGACCAACAGTATGAATAAGACTGCTTGGTTACATGACAAGAAGGCACCATGCTACTTTTTCTGCATTTGTCATTTGGCAACTAAATGACTGTAAGTGTTAATTGTGTAGCCTGATGCAGACCTTGACAATCCCCTCCTAAATATTCAGCTTAAGACTGCTGGTAGACCGGTGCCAGAACTTGGTCCGCATTTCCGGCTGTAGGTCGGATCCATTCCCGGTGAGAGTTGGACTCCTCCAAGGCTGCCCTTTGTCACTGTTCCTGTTCAGAACCTTTATGGACAGGATTTCTAGGCGCAGCCGAGGTGTTGAGGGGATCCGGTTTGGTGGCTTCATAATGGGGTCTCTGCTGTTCACAGATGACGTGGTTCTGTTGGCGTCATCGGGTCGTGATCTCCAGCTCTCGCTGGAGTGATTTGCAGCCGGGATGAGAAACAGCACCTCCAAATCCGAGTCCATGGTCCTCGCCCGGAAAAGGGGGGAGTGCAGGGGCGGAGCTAGACATTGACATCATCAAGGGCTTAACCCACAAAAAGATTCGTTAGAAGGGTGATCAGTACACCAAAAAAGTAATAAATAACTTAATCTACCGGTGTGGTACCAAAAATTATTCAGTATTCGCCTTTATCTATCTAACGTTTAACATGTCCTGCCCACGTTCTTTAATAATCATACATTATGTTTTCATTGTGATGTATTAATAGATAACCATTAAAGTTAAAACTCAGTCGTAGTGTCACACATCTTACTCAAAGAACAATACCAATACACGGCTCAGGACTAAACAAGGACTCACTGAGCAGAATTCACAGAACCAGAACCAGTTCTAAACCAGGACTCAGTCAGGGATATATTCATAATTTAGGCTGAACAAAAGTATAAAGAAAAACTGTTCTTAAAAATTCTACTTCACCCAAAGTAAATATGTCCTAAAATATAATCCCATCTTCTTCTTCTTCTTTTTTTTAACCTGGTTCTTGTTCCACCTCTGTATATTTCTCATTCTTGCTGTCATCTTTCCCTCTTTGTACTAACACCAACAAGAGCCACAAAAAACATTATTGTAACCACTGACACACCAATATATTCCACACAATTATAAAGTTATTTGTACAGCTATTCCGCAACAGCTGGAAGGGGAACCAGCTCGACAAACTGGTCAGGAAGCAAGTGTAAGTGATCCCAGATCTCTGAGATCAGATTTATGGAGGAAACTGCAAATAATGCTCCATGACATGAAACCATCCAGAAACTGATCTGGTAGCTGCTGAACAAGAAATTTGGAGCCTGATTGATGAGGGACATTGATTTTGATAGAGACGTCTTCAAACTGTTCAAAGTGACAGAAAACGGAGATAAACTGGGATGGAATCAGGTCTGCTACGACTGTGTCCTAACTGTGTGGTGATGTGTGATGTATCCAGACTCTGTCAGACTGCAGGATGGGGTCAGAGGGTCTGCTACGACTGTGTCCTAACTGTGTGGTGATGTGTGATGTGTCCAGACTCTGTCAGACTGCAGGATGGGGTCAGAGGGTCTGCTACGACTGTGTCCTAACTGTGTGGTGATGTGTGATGTATCCAGACTCTGTCAGACTGCAGGATGGGGTCAGAGGGTCTGCTACGACTGTGTCCTAACTGTGTGGTGATGTGTGATGTATCCAGACTCTGTCAGGCTGCAGGATGGGGTCAGAGGGTCTGCTACGACTGTGTCCTAACTGTGTGGTGATGTGTGATGTATCCAGACTCTGTCAGACTGCAGGATGGGGTCAGAGGGTCTGCTACGACTGTGTCCTAACTGTGTGGTGATGTGTGATGTATCCAGACTCTGTCAGACTGCAGGATGGGGTCAGAGGGTCTGCTACGACTGTGTCCTAACTGTGTGGTGATGCGTGATGTGTCCAGACTCTGTCAGACTGCAGGATGGGGTCAGAGGGTCTGCTACGACTGTGTCCTAACTGTGTGGTGATGCGTGATGTATCCAGACTCTGTCAGACTGCAGGATGGGGTCAGAGGGTCTGCTACGACTGTGTCCTAACTGTGTGGTGATGTGTGATGTATCCAGACTCTGTCAGACTGCAGGATGGGGTCAGAGGGTCTGCTACGACTGTGTCCTAACTGTGTGGTGATGTGTGATGTATCCAGACTCTGTCAGACTGCAGGATGGGGTCAGAGGGTCTGCTACGACTGTGTCCTAACTGTGTGGTGATGTGTGATGTATCCAGACTCTGTCAGACTGCAGGATGGGGTCAGAGGGTCTGCTACGACTGTGTCCTAACTGTGTGGTGATGTGTGATGTATCCAGACTCTGTCAGGCTGCAGGATGGGGTCAGAGGATCTGCTACGACTGTGTCCTAACTGTGTGGTGATGTGTGATGTATCCAGACTCTGTCAGACTGCAGGATGGGGTCAGAGGATCTGCTACGACTGTGTCCTAACTGTGTGGTGATGTGTGATGTATCCAGACTCTGTCAGACTGCAGGATGGGGTCAGAGGGTCTGCTACGACTGTGTCCTAACTGTGTGGTGATGTGTGATGTATCCAGACTCTGTCAGACTGCAGGATGGGGTCAGAGGGTCTGCTACGACTGTGTCCTAACTGTGTGGTGATGTGTGATGTGTCCAGACTCTGTCAGACTGCAGGATGGGGTCAGAGGATCTGCTACGACTGTGTCCTAACTGTGTGGTGATGTGTGATGTATCCAGACTCTGTCAGACTGCAGGATGGGGTCAGAGGATCTGCTACGACTGTGTCCTAACTGTGTGGTGATGTGTGATGTATCCAGACTCTGTCAGGCTGCAGGATGGGGTCAGAGGGTCTGCTACGACTGTGTCCTAACTGTGTGGTGATGTGTGATGTATCCAGACTCTGTCAGACTGCAGGATGGGGTCAGAGGGTCTGCTACGACTGTGTCCTAACTGTGTGGTGATGTGTGATGTATCCAGACTCTGTCAGACTGCAGGATGGGGTCAGAGGGTCTGCTACGACTGTGTCCTAACTGTGTGGTGATGTGTGATGTGTCCAGACTCTGTCAGGCTGCAGGATGGGGTCAGAGGGTCTGCTACGACTGTGTCCTAACTGTGTGGTGATGTGTGATGTATCCAGACTCTGTCAGGCTGCAGGATGGAACCAGTCTGTGTTCAGGACGACTGCAGGTGAGGACTAACCAGACCTGGTCCTCAGTGTGTGAAGCTGACTTTGACCAGCAGGATGCAGAGGTGGTCTGCAGGGAGATGGGCTGTGGGCCTCCTTCAGTCCTCCAGGGGGGGCTCTATGGAGA
Source organism: Atherinomorus stipes (assembly GCA_023101725.1). Taxonomy (NCBI): domain Eukaryota; kingdom Metazoa; phylum Chordata; class Actinopteri; order Atheriniformes; family Atherinidae; genus Atherinomorus; species Atherinomorus stipes. Next base: position 54,852 of record JALJCO010000162.1, read on the forward strand.
AGTGGAGGCTCCAACGTGGAGCAGGGAGTTCCAGTGTGGAGGCCATGAGTCTGCTCTGCTGGACTGTAGAAGCTCAGACTCAGAGAGGAAGACCTGCTCACCTGGCAGAGCTGCTGGACTCACCTGCTCAGGTAGAAGAGGAGCTGCAGCTCTCATCTGTTCTCATTAAACTCTCTTTGTTCTTTTACTGATGACTCTGATCTCTGTTCAGAACCTATCAGGTTGGTGGGAAGAGCCAGTCACTGTTCAGGTAAACTGGAGGTGAAACTGGGAGAATGGAGACCAGTGGATGGTTATGGATGGACCCTGAAGGAAGCAGCTGTTATCTGTGAACATCTGGACTGTGGTTCTGTTGTTTCTGTGGGAGAGAGAAAGGAGAGCTCATTCAGAGCTATGTGGAGAATCAACCCTGACTGTGTTCAGTCTGGATCTCGTCTGAGGGAGTGTGCAGCATCATATCATGCCTCATCCATCCTGGATCTCACCTGTTCAGGTAAGTACCAGGGGCCTCATTTATAAAACTGTGCGCAGGATCTTTACTAGAAGTTTTTGTGCGCCAAAATCCCAAAGTTTGCTTACGCCGAAAAATATTCAGATTTATAAAACCGGGCGTACGCAAAAATCCAAGCAGTTTCCCCTTTTTAAATCACACTCTCCCTGGAAGTTTGCACAGGTGAATTTGGCTCATATCCGCCCCCCTACAAGCCCACTTTCTGTCATGAAGGGTCAATGCAAAGCACCTCATGGATGTTTCTGCATATAAATAAGCTGTTCTGAGGCATTTAAACGTGATCGTGGCGACTGAGAAGACGAGAAAACGCAGTTTCATGGAGAATGAAGTGGAGGAGCTTGTTGGTGGGGGAGGCTCCAAAAACCATTTTATTCGGACTTCACGGTGGAATCGCAGATAAACAGAAGTGACAGCACGTTGCTGCAGCGGTGAATGAACACAACGGCTGCTGCACACCGGAGCGCGTTGTGGTCAACAACTGTGCGCCGGGTTTAAACGGTTCCAGCGGGTCGGTGGAGTCCAGTTTAACACACAGATCCAGGAGTTCCCAAACTTTCTGAGCTACGACCCCCCCAGATACCAGACGGGGGGGAGGGATTATGAATGAAAGGAAATGTAAAATACTTTATTAATCCCAGGAGGGAAATTCAATGTTTGTAATAGCCTACTCTCTCTCTCTCTTTTTAAACAACATCTTACTTAATATAAAAGGTAAAAGTGCAACAATAATCATACATATGTACACAACTGTAAGAAAACATGATAAAAAAACAACTTAGCTGACCAAGATATGAGAAGAGGTTTTACAAGATATTGCTAAATTGCAATTTTTATTCTGAGTTAGGCTCTAATTTATTTCTTAGAACATGAATGCGTTTATATTCCTACAGATTAATCTCCCTGCACTGGCAGATTTATTTTGAAAACCCTAAAAATTCTAAATGTATTTAGTTTACAGTGATTACAATCATCTGGCGACCCTCTGAAATGATCTAAGAATCCCCAGTTCGGGAAGGTTGCTCAGGGGAATCTATCGGCATCAGTCAGTAATCATGCAGGGAATATTCATGGTTTCTAAAAACTCTCTCCATCTTTATCCTCTTCTTTCCATGATCTTCCAGTGCAGCATTACGCACGTGTCACCGTTTACTCAGTAATTACAATCAGCCTCCACACCTTGTTAATAACTGTCATCGCGATATAACTGAAGCTGAACTGTAGCTCTTAAATGAGGCTTATGGATCGTACAGCTCATCCAGGAACAGACGAGTTTACCAGAGTCCAGTCTGATATGATGGTTGAACGTGGCTTAAGTTCATCATCTCACCAGCGGCATCGCCAGTTTCCCGTCTCCAAAATGTTTGTGTGCAAGGTTCAGAGTTTGCGTACAGGTGTGCACATTTTCCCGTCAGGTTTGTTTTTGTTGTTGTTATGTTTTGTAACAAAACATTGGTGAAATGAAGGAGTTTGTGGCAGATAATGCCTTATTTAGAGGCTGGACGCGGTCGCCCCATCACTGCCATTATATTAGACATACGCTGATCTGGAGTGGATCTAAATATCTCCCAAAGGAATTCAAGTTGCACCAAAACTGTCTGGGTGAGTAAATGAACGTATTTCATGCAAGAAAATAGGTCCAGATTGAAAAAAAACTAAGTTCCCCTTTAACTCATATGCTGTCCATTTCTTCTGATCCTCCTTGAGATGGTTCTCCTCCTTCATTGGAGTCCAGCTGTGTTTAATTAAACTGATTGGACTTGATTAGGAAATGCATACACCTGTCTATATAAGAGTTTCCAGCTCACAGTGCATGTCAGAGCAAATGAGGATCATGAGGTGGAAGGAACTGTCCAAGGAGCTCAGAGACAGAATTGTGGCGAGACGCAGATCTGGACAAGGTTACAAAAGAGTTTCTGCAGCACTAACCCCCTCCGTCCACTGCCTCCGCCCCGCTCCGGTCCGCACGACGCAGCAAATCCGTTGCTATTTTAATCAATGAGCAGCAGTCCACTTCTCCGCCAGCGCTCCGCTCCGCTCCGACACGTCCGCTCGGGTCCGTCGGCCTCCGCCAAAAATACGGATCAACTCTATTTTCTGGTCCGCTCCGCTCCGTTTGGAGGAAGTTGCAAACATGAAACATCCGGTTTATAAAGTTTTTTTTTACATCCACCACAGAAGAAATTGATTGCTGTGTTTAAAACTTATTGGGCATATTGTAGCATCTCAATAAAAACTTTTTTATGAAATAATATTGCGTCTTGTGTGACTTGAGAATGGGCAAATTGGGCAATGTGTGTAGTTCAATGTGCCGTATACATACTCCCTACAACGTAGGTCGCCGCACGTCAGATCCTGTCAAAACTAGAAAAACTGTCACTTGTAAACACTCATTTTGGAAGTTGAAGGCCAAAAGATTTTGCTTCTCGCGCATGCTCCTTTGCCTGCTTTGTGACTGAACGGAGAGGGTGCTGGCGGAGTGAGGCGGAGTATGTGTGCGAGGGTTTTTGCAGCCCGCCGGAGAAGACGGACTAGAGCGCAGCGCAGCGGATCGGAGTGGGGCGGAGCGGAAGCAGTGGACGGGAGGTGTAAAGGTTCCTAAGAGCACGGTGGCCTCCATAGTCCTTACATGGAAGAAGTTTGGGACGAGCAGAACTCTTCCTAGACTGTAAATTCCATAACGTAGCAATTACAAAGAAAAACAAATAAATAAAGCAAAATATTTGTACATCAAGAGGAGCCTTATACCCATAAAGCTCCTCTTGGCAAAGCAAATCTGCCTGGAACAACACAGCAGCCAGACCCCCATTCTGCTGCTATGATGCTGGACAGGACATGGAAAAACAGAAACACAACCCTCATCATCATCATCGTGTAACTGTGTGGTGATGTGTGATGTATCCAGACTCTGTCAGACTGCAGGATGGGGTCAGAGGGTCTGCTACGACTGTGTCCTAACTGTGTGGTGATGTGTGATGTGTCCAGACTCTGTCAGACTGCAGGATGGGGTCAGAGGGTCTGCTACGACTGTGTCCTAACTGTGTGGTGATGTGTGATGTATCCAGACTCTGTCAGACTGCAGGATGGGGTCAGAGGGTCTGCTACGACTGTGTCCTAACTGTGTGGTGATGTGTGATGTATCCAGACTCTGTCAGACTGCAGGATGGGGTCAGAGGGTCTGCTACGACTGTGTCCTAACTGTGTGGTGATGTGTGATGTGTCCAGACTCTGTCAGACTGCAGGATGGGGTCAGAGGATCTGCTACGACTGTGTCCTAACTGTGTGGTGATGTGTGATGTGTCCAGACTCTGTCAGACTGCAGGATGGGGTCAGAGGGTCTGCTAGGACTGTGTCCTAACTGTGTGGTGATGTGTGATGTATCCAGACTCTGTCAGGCTGCAGGATGGGGTCAGAGGGTCTGCTACGACTGTGTCCTAACTGTGTGGTGATGTGTGATGTATCCAGACTCTGTCAGACTGCAGGATGGGGTCAGAGGGTCTGCTACGACTGTGTCCTAACTGTGTGGTGATGTGTGATGTGTCCAGACTCTGTCAGGCTGCTGAATGGAACCAGTCTGTGTTCAGGACGACTGCAGGTGAGGACTAACCAGACCTGGTCCTCAGTGTGTGAAGCTGACTTTGACCAGCAGGACGCAGAGGTGGTCTGCAGGGAGATGGGCTGTGGGCCTCCTTCAGTCCTCCAGGGGGGGCTCTATGGAGAAGTGGAGGCTCCAACGTGGAGCAGGGAGTTCCAGTGTGGAGGCCATGAGTCTGCTCTGCTGGACTGTAGAAGCTCAGACTCAGAGAGGAAGACCTGCTCACCTGGCAGAGCTGCTGGACTCACCTGCTCAGGTAGAAGAGGAGCTGCAGCTCTCATCTGTTCTCATTAAACTCTCTTTGTTCGTTCACTGATGACTCTCTGATCTCTGTTCAGAACCTGATGATGTCAGGATGGTGGGAGGAGCCAGTCACTGTTCAGGTAAACTGGAGCTGAAACTGGGAGAATGGAGACCAGTGACTGGTTATGAATGGAACCTGAAGAAAGCAGCTGTTATCTGTGAACATCTGGACTGTGGTTCTGTTGTCTCTGCGAAAGAGAGAGAGGAGTCCTCATCCAGAGCTAGGTGGTGGATCAACTCTGACTGTGTTCAGTCTGGATCTCGTCTGAGGGAGTGTGCAGCATCAAGTCATGCTTCGTCCATCCTGGATCTCACCTGTTCAGGTAAGTACCAGGGGCCTTCATTTATAAAACTGTGCGCAGGATCTTTACTAGAAGTTTTTGTGCGCCAAAAACCCAAAGTTTGCTTACGCCGAAAAATATTCAGATTTATAAAACCGGGCGTACGCAAAAATCCAAGCAGTTTCCCCTTTTTAAATCACACTCTCCCTGGAAGTTTGCACAGGTGAATTTGGCTCATATCCCGCCCCCCCTACAAGCCCACTTTCTGTCATGAAGGGTCAATGCAAAGCACCTCATGGATGTTTCTGCATATAAATAAGCTGTTCTGAGGCATTTAAACTTGATCGTGGCGACTGAGAAGACGAGAAAACGCAGTTTCATGGAGAATGAAGTGGAGGAGCTTGTTGGTGGGGGAGGCTCCAAAAACCATTTTATTCGGACTTCACGGTGGAATCGCAGATAAACAGAAGTGACAGCACGTTGCTGCAGCGGTGAATGAACACAACGGCTGCTGCACACCGGAGCGCGTTGTGGTCAACAACTGAGAACTGGGATTAAACGGATTCGGCCAGTTTAACACACAGATCCAGGAGTTCCCAAACTTTCTGAGCTACGACCCCCCCAGATACCAGACGTTGTTGTTCCTGACCCCCGCAACAGATGAGCTCTTTATTGTGCGACATTTCAGATCATCCTGCAGCATCTACATGTGAGGCTGGAAAACTGTCAGAATCTTTGTGAATTAGGGGGATAACGGGGGGTGGGGGGGGGGGGGGATTATGAATGAAATGAAATGTAAAATACTTTATTAATCCCAGGAGGGAAATTCAATGTTTGTAATAGCCTACTCTCTCTCTCTCTCTTTTTAAACAACATCTTACTTAATAATATAAAAGGTAAAAGTGCAACAATAATCATACATATGTACACAACTGTAAGAAAACATGATAAAAAAACAACTTAGCTGACCAAGATATGAGAAGAGGTTTTACAAGATATTGCTAAATTGCAATTTTTATTCTGAGTTAGGCTCTAATTTATTTCTTAGAACATGAATGCGTTTATATTCCTACAGATTAATCTCCCTGCACTGGCAGATTTATTTTGAAAACCCTAAAAATTCTAAATGTATTTAGTTTACAGTGATTACAATCGTCTGGCGACCCTCTGAAATGATCTAAGAATCCCCAGTTCGGGAAGGTTGCTCAGGGGAATCTATCGGCATCAGTCAGTAATCATGCAGGAATATTCATGGTTTCTAAAAACTCTCTCCATCTTTGTCCTCTTCTTTCCATGATCTTCCAGCAGTGCAGCGTTACGCACGTGTCACCGTTTACTCAGTAATTACAATCAGCCTCCACACCTTGTTAATAACTGTCATCGCGATATAACTGAAGCTGAACTGTAGCTCTTAAATGAGGCTTATGGATCGTACAGCTCATCCAGGAACAGACGAGTTTACCAGAGTCCAGTCTGATATGATGGTTGAACGTGGCTTAAGTTCATCATCTCACCAGCGGCATCGCCAGTTTCCCGTCTCCAAAATGTTTGTGTGCAAGGTTCAGAGTTTGCGTACAGGTGTGCACATTTTCCCGTCAGGTTTGTTTTTGTTGTTGTTATGTTTCGTAACAAAACATTGGTGAAATGAAGGAGTTTGTGGCAGATAATGCCTTATTTAGAGGCTGGACGCGGTCGCCCCATCACTGCCATTATATTAGACATACGCTGATCTGGAGTGGATCTAAATATCTCCCAAAGGAATTCAAGTTGCACCAAAACTGTCTGGGTGAGTAAATGAACGTATTTCATGCAAGAAAATAGGTCCAGATTGAAAAAAAACTAAGTTCCCCTTTAACTTATGCTGTCCATTTCTTCTGATCCTCCTTGAGATGGTTCTCCTCCTTCATTGGAGTCCAGCTGTGTTTAATTAAACTGATTGGACTTGATTAGGAAATGCATACACCTGTCTATATAAGAGTTTCCAGCTCACAGTGCATGTCAGAGCAAATGAGGATCATGAGGTGGAAGGAACTGTCCAAGGAGCTCAGAGACAGAATTGTGGCGAGACGCAGATCTGGACAAGGTTACAAAAGAATTTCTGCAGCACTAAAGGTTCGTAAGAGCACGGTGGCCTCCATAGTCCTTACATGGAAGAAGTTTGGGACGAGCAGAACTCTTCCTAGACTGTAAATTCCATAACGTAGCAACAACAAAGAAAAACAAAAAACAAATAAATAAAGCAAAATATTTGTACATCAAGAGGAGCCTTATACCCATATAGCTCCTCTTGGCAAAGCAAATCTGCCTGGAACAACACAGCAGCCAGACCCCCATTCTGCTGCTATGATGCTGGACAGGACATGGAAAAACAGAAACACAACCCTCATCATCATCATCGTGTAACTGTGTGGTGATGTGTGATGTATCCAGACTCTGTCAGACTGCAGGATGGGGTCAGAGGGTCTGCTACGACTGTGTCCTAACTGTGTGGTGATGTGTGATGTGTCCAGACTCTGTCAGACTGCAGGATGGGGTCAGAGGGTCTGCTACGACTGTGTCCTAACTGTGTGGTGATGTGTGATGTATCCAGACTCTGTCAGGCTGCAGGATGGGGTCAGAGGGTCTGCTACGACTGTGTCCTAACTGTGTGGTGATGTGTGATGTATCCAGACTCTGTCAGACTGCAGGATGGGGTCAGAGGATCTGCTACGACTGTGTCCTAACTGTGTGGTGATGTGTGATGTATCCAGACTCTGTCAGGCTGCAGGATGGGGTCAGAGGGTCTGCTACGACTGTGTCCTAACTGTGTGGTGATGTGTGATGTATCCAGACTCTGTCAGACTGCAGGATGGGGTCAGAGGGTCTGCTACGACTGTGTCCTAACTGTGTGGTGATGTGTGATGTATCCAGACTCTGTCAGACTGCAGGATGGGGTCAGAGGGTCTGCTACGACTGTGTCCTAACTGTGTGGTGATGTGTGATGTATCCAGACTCTGTCAGACTGCAGGATGGGGTCAGAGGGTCTGCTACGACTGTGTCCTAACTGTGTGGTGATGTGTGATGTGTCCAGACTCTGTCAGACTGCAGGATGGGGTCAGAGGATCTGCTACGACTGTGTCCTAACTGTGTGGTGATGTGTGATGTATCCAGACTCTGTCAGACTGCAGGATGGAACCAGTCTGTGTTCAGGACGACTGCAGGTGAGGACTAACCAGACCTGGTCCTCAGTGTGTGAAGCTGACTTTGACCAGCAGGATGCAGAGGTGGTCTGCAGGGAGATGGGCTGTGGGCCTCCTTCAGTCCTCCAGGGGGGGCTCTATGGAGAAGTGGAGGCTCCAACGTGGAGCAGGGAGTTCCAGTGTGGAGGCCATGAGTCTGCTCTGCTGGACTGTAGAAGCTCAGACTCAGAGAGGAAGACCTGCTCACCTGGCAGAGCTGCTGGACTCACCTGCTCAGGTAGAAGAGGAGCTGCAGCTCTCATCTGTTCTCATTAAACTCTCTTTGTTCGTTCACTGATGACTCTGATCTCTGTTCAGAACCTATCAGGTTGGTGGGAGGAGCCAGTCACTGTTCAGGTAAACTGGAGGTGAAACTGGGAGAATGGAGACCAGTGGATGGTTATGGATGGAACCTGAAGGAAGCAGCTGTTATCTGTGAACATCTGGACTGTGGTTCTGTTGTCTCTGCGAAAGAGAGAGAGGAGTCCTCATCCAGAGCTATGTGGAGGATCAACTCTGACTGTGTTCAGTCTGGATCTCGTCTGAGGGAGTGTGCAGCATCATTTCGTGCCTCATCCATCCTGGATCTCACCTGTTCAGGTAAGTACCAGGTGTGTCTGATGTCATTAACGTCTGTGTGATGCTTTGTGTTTTGTGGCTGTCTAAATAAAAGGGCCGCATTAGTTGTTTAGTGGAAGTTGTGGTTGCTGTGAAACAGCATGCAGGTTCTTCCACACACCTGGATCATGGTCTTCTGGTAGCAGATAAATATTCCCTCCATCTTTGTTCTGATTCAGAAGCTTTAACCAGTCAGTGTTTGCTTCTCTGCTTCAGCGCATATTGCAGTCCAGAGAGGGAGGAATCTGTCATGATTCAGCTCGTGGCTCCTTCACTCATGGTGGACAGTCTTTTCTGAGAAGACGGTTATAATGATCACAGCAGACATCTGTTACTCCAATATTATCGGCCAATATCTGTATTAAAATCAGAAAATATCTCTATTGGTTTTTTTCTGACCAACATTTTTACTAACAAAATCTCACTAGATCTCTTTGTTCCGTTACAAAATTTTGCAAGATCCTGTTCCATCAACATTGGTCCCACCTGTAGGAAAGTCCCTGTCATCCAGGAAAAACTTCATTTCCCAGCATTCCTTTCAGAGTCATGTGACTACAGTGCAGCTGCTGCTGCTACAGACTGACTTGCTTTGAAGCTGCTGATAGATATGTCTGCTAGTATCTGATATATGGTAGTATCTGATACCTGCTAGTATCTGATATATGGTAGTATCTAATAACTGTTATTATCTGATATATGGTAGTATCTGATACCTGCTAGTATCTGATATATGGTAGTATCTAATACCTGTTAGTATCCGATATATGGTAGTATCTAAAAACTGTAAGTATCCGATATATGGTAGTATCCAATACCTGTTAGTATCTGATATAGGGTAGTATCTAATACCTGTTAGTATCCGATATATGGTAGTATCTAATACCTGCTAGTATCTGATATATGGTAGTATCTGATACCTGCTAGTATCTGATATATGGTAGTATCTTTTTTTCTTTTTTTCTTTCTTGTCTTGTCCAGCATCGAAGCAAGCAGAATGGAAATCTGATTGCTTTATTGTGTTGAACAGTTTTGCTTTACCAAGCGGAGCTTTATGAACATAAGGCTCCACTTGATATCATGTTTATTCATTTTATTTCTTTATTTAAACATTTGTCTATTACACCATTCCATTTCATACTGCTGGGCCTGACAAGGGAGAAATGAAAGTTAACAGAGGTAATGATAGAAAGTGAAACAGAGAGAGAGGAGTAAGGAAGAGGAAGAGAGAGAGGAGAGAAAACATGAATCCACTTACACAGTTCACTGGTACATCTGTACCGCGATCCCTAAACAACATTCCAAGGTCTCTGTCGGAAAACAAAACAAGCAATCCCCTACAGGAGGACCTGCAGGTGGCTTAAATATCCTCAGATCGTACAAACACACGCAGAACTACGCAGAGAAGAGGTAAAACCTAGTCATCGCAATGGGAAGTAGAGAAGAGGTACAACCTAGTCATCGCAATGGAAAGCAGTGTCACAGTGTCAACATGCATAATAAAGGGTGCTCCGTGGTGATACAGTCATGCAGATGCAGCCTCGTCTCTGCAAGGAGGAGGAAGCCCGCAAGGCTCACGACCCAGGCCCCCAGCAGCCACCCAGAGGCTCAGATCCCAGCTACCCCCCCCAGGAGCGGACATGCATCCCCCGAAGGTCGGCAAAAGGCGGCCCCAGTCGGAGCCCCCCGCGGTCTGGGGGCCAAGGCCCCAGCGGACCAAAACCAGCAGCTGCCGACCCCACCGGGCGCCCCCCGGGGCAGATACAGCACCGGGCCCAGGGCCCAAGCGCCCAGGAGCAGCCACCCCCCCCCGACCCGGGCGGCCCAACTGAAACCCAGGAGGACCGGACCCCCCAGACGACACCCCCCCAGGGCAGGCCAGCCCCCACCCCAACGTCCCTGCCCCACACACCTGACACCAGCGCGCCACCACCTCTACCACCCCCCTACCCCGCCACCATGCTCTCACACACACCCCCCACACACCTACCCCAACACCCCCATGTACTCCCCCCCCCACACACATACACCCACCCACTCCGCTCTCCGACCTTACATACCCACACTCACTCCTCCCTCCACCCCCAACACTCTCCTCCCTCTACCGTCCACACCTACCCCCACCTCCTCATACCCTCTAACACACACATGCACTCCCCCCACATAACTGCACCAACCCCTCCCTATCCCCCACACATACGCCCCCACCTCCCTATACCCCCAATACCCCATACAGTCCCCCCTTACATGTCCAGCCCCGCCCATCCCTCTGACCTATCACACTCCCGCCCTTCCTTCCTTCAGCCCCTCACGACCATCCCTACTAGACACTCACGAGCATGCCACTCCTTCCTCCATCCCCCCTTTCCTCCAACCACTTACCCACATCTCCTCCCTCTTCCAGCCCAAGTTCCTCCCTCCTACATTTCCTCTTTCACACTCTCATTCATTATTCTCACATACCCACCTCGCTCTTGCCCATGCCCTCGTGCCTCCTGAGTGGTAGCTCGGGCCGGGGAAGGAGCCGCGAGCTCCAAGCCCCCAACACGTTCCCCCCCACCCCCCATATATATGGTAGTATCTAATACCTGCTAGTAACTGATATATGCTAGTATCAAATACCTGCTAGTATCTGATATATGGTAGTATTTGGTACCTGCTAGTATCTGATATATGCTAGTATCTAATACCTGCTAGTATCTGATATATAGTAGTATCTAATACCGGCTAGTATCTGATATATGCTAGTATCTAATACCTGCTAGTATCTGATATATAGTAGTATCTAATACCTGCTAGTATCTGATATATGGTAGTTTCTAATACCTGCTAGTAACTGATAGATGCTAGTATCTAATACCTGCTAGCATCTGATATATGGTAGTAGCTAATACCTGCTAGTATCTGATATATGGTAGTATCTAATACCTGCTAGTATCTGATATATGGTAGTATCTAATACCTTCTAGTATCCGATATATGGTAGTACCTAAAACCTGTTAGTTTCTGATATATGGTAGTATCCAGTATCTGATATATGGTAGTATCTAATACCTGTTAGTATCTGATATATGGTAGTACCTAAAACCTGTTAGTATCTGATATATGGTAGTATCCAATACCTGTTGGTATCTGATATATGGCAGTATCTAATACCTGCTAGTATCTGATATATGGTAGTATCTAAAACCTGTTAGTATCTAATATATGGAAGTATCCAATACCTGCTAGTATCTGATATATGGTAGTATCCAATACCTGTTAGTATCTAATATGTGGCAGTATCTAATACCTGCTAGTGTCTGATATATGGTAGTATCTAAAACCTGTTAGTATCTAATATATGGTAGTATCCAATACCTGCTAGTGTCTGATATATGGTAGTATCTAATACCTGCTACTGTAGTATCTAATACCTGCTAGTATCTGATATATGGTAGTATCTTATACCTGCAAGTATCTGATATATGGTAGTATCCAATACCTGCTAGTATCTGATATATTGTAGTGCCTTAAACCTGCTAGTATCTGATATATCGTAGTATCTAATACCTTCTAGTATCTGATATACGTAGAATCTAATACCTGCTAGCATCTCATATATGTTAGAATCTAATTGGGGCCTTGACGATATTTGGATATCTATATATATCGATCGATAGAGGTTTTTTTCAATAGAAAAAAAAAGGGTCAATAAAAGTTCAATATAAAAACACAGTTTTCTGCTGTAGCCTATCAGGTAGCAGGATACTACAGTCACTCCTTCCTCCAAACCAATCACAAACACAGACCCAGGCAAAGGCTGAATTGGTATTCAGTGTTATTCCCCTTTCAGACTTCCATTGGAAAGCGGTAATATTGCAGACTGTCCTTTATAACGCTGCATTCAGACATGCGTTCCGGTCTTTTACCTCGGAGATGTAGCGGACATGTACCGGCTGCTCTACATGTCACAAGAGTGGAAATGTTGCGGCACGTTGTTTTGGCTCAACGCACACCTGCTAGTATCTGATATATGGTAGACTCTAATACCTGCTAGTATCTCATATATGGTAGTATCTAATACCTGCTAGTATCTGATATATGGTAGTATCTAATACCTGCTAGTATCTGATATATGGTAGTATCTAATGCCAGCCAGTATCTGGTATATGGTAGTATCTAATACCTGCTAGTATCTGATATATGGTAGTATCTAATGCCAGCCAGTATCTGATATATGGTAGTATCTAATACCTGCTAGTATCTGATATATGGTAGTATCTAATGCCAGCCAGTATCTGATATTAGCCTCGTGAGACCATCCTGATCTCGCGAGCTTCAGGTTTTCACTCGTAGATCAGTCTGGCTACTTTCTGTTGAAGAGAATTCGGACACTACTACTATTACTACTACTGCTACTACACAACTCTAACAGATTATTCCCAGATGTGGATGGGTGGATGGGTGGATGGATGGATGGATGGATGGATGGATGGATAGATAGATAGATAGATAGATAGATAGATAGATAGATAGATAGATAGATAGATAGATAGATAGATACTTTATTGATCCCCGAGGGGAAATTCATGTTCCAGTACAACCCGTCCAGGATTGGGATACAAAAAAACACCTTACAAGAAACTACATATTCAGACAATCACAACATAATACGGCAAGGCAGTGAATCAAGGAAGTGTTGTGGGTCTTTGTGTGTGTATGTTACAAAATCTGGGCAGAGAGGTCACTTCAGTTCAGTCATTAGATGGCATTTTGTCTGAGACAGTCACTCCGTACCCGTGGAGGGAGGAGAGTGGGGAAGGGGAGCAAAGCATCACTCCACAGTCCCATCCAGGGCCCAAGGCCCCTCTCGGGGGAGCTAAATTAAGATAAGAGAGATTGTTTTAATTTCAGGAGGAGCATGTTGAGTCTTCCTTACAGGTCTCACAATGGCAATCCAGATCGTCTGAATCATGTTTGTTACCCCCAATCCGAGTCCCCCAACTTCTCCATGGTGGTACCCACATCCTTCATGCTGTCAGACATCGTCCCCAGTTTCCCCCACAGGGCATACGGCCTGCGATTCAACCTGCACGAAGTTTGAGTCTGAGTGTTGATGGCTCGGAGTAACAGCTCGAACAGCAGCCTGCCAACAGCTGCCGTCAGCTTCCAAATTTCCCAATAAATCAGGTACCCGACAGCTCCAATCAGCAGAAACCCAGTTATCATAAATCCAAATGTGTACAGGTCCTCAATGTCTTCCACAGAGAGAACAGCGAAGTACAAAATCCTCCAGTTCTTCCAAGAATCCATTGTATACCCAGCAGGATGAGTCCCCTCTGGACAAGTTGCTGCCTCTGCAACTTGTTTTTGGGTCAAAAAAATCTTATCAATTGTGTGGAGAGGCCCGCCTACCAGAACCATGGTTAAAGTTTTAGGATTTAGGAGGAAATGCGGGAGCAAATCCATCTGGTGGAGTCAGGTTAATCTGATATATGGTAGTATCTAATACCTGCTAGTATCTGATATATGGTAGTATCTAATACCTGCTAGTATCTGATATATGGTAGTATCTAATACCTGCTAGTATCTGATACATTGTAGTATCTGATATATGGTAGTATCTGATATATGGTAGTATCTAATACCCGTTAGTATCTGATATATTGTAGTATCTGATATATGGTAGTATCTAATACCCGCTAGTATCTGATATATTGTAGTATCTGATATATGGTAGTATCTGATATATGGTAGTATCTAATACCCGTTAGTATCTGATATTTATTTCATTTTACTTATTTTACTTTATTATTTATTTATTTTTTATGTTATCTTTAAGTTATTTTAGATTTTATTGACTTGTTTAGCACATAATTTTATGAATACCTATTTATTTTTCTATGTTGCTCTTATCTGTTCTCTTGTTTTATCTGTTTTAACATTTTAACACCAGTGTTTCCTCATGGGGATCCTTCACTCTGGGAGCTTTGCCTACATGGTCTGGAGGGAGCTGGTGGGGGGCTGCCCTTGTCCTGGTGGCTGGGGCCCCGCACTGCAGCCCTATCACTGTGGTGTGGACCCCGGCCTGCCCTGATCTGGTTGGCTCCTGCAGGGGCACCCTCTAGGACCGTGTCTGGCTCCTGGAGTGAACGGATCCCCAAGATATCGCTTCCTCACAGTAGGTCAAGCCAGATGTTTATTAGTCTTAGTGTGGGTGGGTGTGGGGTGTGTGTGTGTGTGTTTGTGTGTGTGTGTGCAAATGTTTATAGTTTTGTGTGCTGTGTTTTGTGCTTGGGTGTGTGAAGGGCTGTTTTTATTTTAAAAATGTGTTTGTTTTTATTTTCTTGAAAAGCACTTTGGGTTGCCTTTGGCAGGAAAAGCGCTTTATAAATAAAGTTTGATTTGATTTGATTTGATATATTGTAGTATCTGATATATGGTAGTATCTAATACCCGCTAGTATCTGATATATTGTAGTATCTGATATATGGTAGTATCTAATACCTGCTAGTATCTGATATATTGTAGTATCTGATATATGGTAGTATCTAATACCTGCTAGTATCTGATATATTGTAGTATATGATATATGGTAGTATCTAATACCTGCTAGTATCTGATATCTGCCAGCCAGATGTCCAAAATGAACTCCTCTGGATGAGTTAAGGACATTTTGGGATCTTTGGTCTCAGAGCAGAATTTCGTCGTATCTCTCAGAATATGAAAGATACAACCTCACAGTTGTCTGCAGAGATCGGTATCTGTTGATATTGGATATTGGAAATTAAAGGAAAACTTACTTTTTTTTTCAACTCGGACCTTATTTCTAGGTGTTTACACATGCATTTACTCACCAGTAAAATTTCTGTTTCACTTTGACTCCTTTGAGTTATTGGGGGTTTTCTCTGCTCTCAACACGCCCAACGCACACTGCTGCAGTAAAGCTGAGAAGAGCAGCTCGCTAGAAGCCACCAAACTGCAAACTGAAACTCTGAACTCACAGGACAATAGTACTCGTTTGTTTGTTCGCTCTACTTAAAGTATGGGTGAAATGAAGACGGGGCAGCCTCTAAAAATGCGTTAAGTAGAGGCTGCCCCGTCTCTCCCATTACATGGATGTATGCTGAATGGCGACTCAACGAAATGTCTCCCGAAGGAGTCAAAATGATACAGAAACTTTACCGGTGAGTAAATGCATGTATATACTCCTAGAAATCAGGTCCAGGTGGAAAAAAAAGAAAGTTATCCTTTAAGAGTTTTACAATATAAGATATTGGTACGGAAGCCAAAATGAAAAATCCCTTGTTACATTCAGTATGAAGCAGCAGGAACAACTTTACAAGACGTCGTAAAGGAAGGAGAACACCCATCCACAAACAACGTATGGACATCTGCAGAGATGGACCACCTCACACGTCTTACCTGCAGCTCTTTGCTTCAAACACACCTGTCATGCAGCCTGTACCAGGTTATAAAATTCAGGAGTTTCACAGCCATCTGACAATACACCAAACACTCCGAGTCAACTGTTGTCATTCCAGATCAGCTGGTTCAAAAAGGTGCTGAGGATGTTTGAATACAGCAGATAAAGGTGAAGAAACTGCAGCTGGACAGGGTCAAGTATAGAAGAGATGTTTTCCTCCACTGGTCCATCTCTGGTACATCCCACCACCACCACAGAGGGTGTTTCTGCAGGGAGGATGAGTCAGAGCGGGCCATGAGGGGCCTCTACAGGGTGCAGAGGATGGAGATGGGGCAGTCCCCTGAAGGGCCCCAGGATGAATCTCCATTCATCAGTGTGGATTCATCTCCACACAGATCAGGCCAGTCAGGCCATTCTAGCCAGTTTCTCCAGTTTATAGAGTCACTGGTTCTGGTGGTTCTGACTCAAGAATAAAAACTCAGAACCTCCAAACCAAGACAAACAGGAAAATGTTTCAGAAAACTTTAATCCATAAATATTAAAGAGACAAATCTTGAAATGTTGGACTTAGTATTATTGTAGAAAAGTTTAGTTGGGATGAGAACATAGAGAGATGGCTGTTTCTTCTGATCATGATGTGTGTGATTGTGTTTGATCAGGTCCAGCAGGTCCAGCAGCTCTCCTCATCAAAGCGGTGGTCCTGCCTCTGACTCTGCTGCTGCTCATCGCTGTCCTGCATCTCTGCTGTCGGGTACAGAACACAGCTGTAACTGAGAATGACGCAGTGGATGGAAACCAGAGACGAACAATGCGTTATATTAATGTGCTGTCATGTTCCTCCAGGCCAGCAGGGGGCAGAAGAGGAGCAGACAGGAGAACATGGAGCTGGTGGACTTGAACCTGGATGCGGCTGCAGCTGAAGGAGGGCCGACTGACGCTCAGGAAGCGGAGGAGAACCTCTAAAGCCCCGTTTCCACCCGCGGGTCAGGTCAGCCAGGTTGGGTGGGTTTTGGTGCAGATATGTTGATTTCACATGGCGTCTCCACAGTTTACTGTAACCTTACCCTGAAGGCGGAGTATTAACTGGACAGCGCTGCTACATGATGGTGTGACATCAGTGTAGTGTAACGTCTTTTAATCAAAGCACCACACGTGACAGAAACAAAGGGGTCATCCCGGCTTTGTTTATATGCCGGGTCACGCAGGAAGTGACGCATATTTTCAACCAATCAACGGATTGCAAATTGTTAAGCTGCACCTTTTTGGTCAAATCAGTACCCCTACAGAGGGGTACCAAAACAGTAGGACGGGCCGGGTGAGATATAAGGGTACCCGTCCCAGTTTTTATCTGTGGAGACGCAAAAAAAAATGTTGCCCAACCCAGACCCAGACCCAGACCCGCTGGTGTAAACGAGGCTTAAGCAGCTCATCTGGTGTCCTGATGAGTTGTACAGCCGACATACAACCAACCGTCAGCTCAGCTCAGGAGTTCACTGCTGCTGGACTTCTCTGGTCTTCTACTCGCAGCAGAGGAGGTTTGGCTGCTTCCTTAGCCGTCTACGCCTACAGTAAGCCAACATGAAGAACTGATTTCTGAGATCAAGAAAAACGTGTTACAATCAGGGTCCGATTATACAATGACAATCGGGGGTCAATATCTCTTCCAGGGTGTAATGGGAACTCAGCGCAGTGCTTTTCCAGAAGTCTCATAATCCTCACAGTAACCTGGTTGTTAAACTTAATGTTTGCAGATGGTGACCAACCAAGCTGACACCAACTTACAGTTTTCTTTGGGCACATGATGCACCACACAAACATCTCTTGCCGTCAGCAACAAAGTATTGTATTGTACACTAGTTTGGACATGTACCTGAACCAGAAATCTATAGATTCAATAATTCAAGAAATAAGTAAGTACTATTTTCAGCTATTTCAGTAGTGGTAAACATAAGGATTTATTTTTCTATCATACTATTCCCAAGTTCAGAAAAGAGTTCTCAGAGTCAGATTTTGATGAAGTCAATGCCTTCAATGCACTTCCTTCTGTTTTTATATATAAATATGTATATATTTTTATGCCATGTTCAGCACTTAATGACGTTGTATTAAAGTGCTCTATAAATAAATGTGGCAGGAATGAGGAGGATCCAGGTGGGATCCCCAGACTCCCAGGTGAGACTCATGCATGTTAACTACATGTAATCAACTGAAGGGGTCACCCATGGCCAAGTAGCCAGCACGCATGATCAGTCTGAGGCATAATGACAGGACTGTCACATCTCTGTCCCCTCTTTCCACAAGCATGTCCTCATGCTCCACGTAGGCTGCCAACCATCAGGAATCCGTAGAATTACACTGCCTGGCAAAAGAAAGTTGCCACCAAAAAATAGTTCCTACACTCTAATATCTGGTTGGAGCCTTCAGCTTTGATTCCGGCCGCGTTGGCTGTGGCATCGTTTCCAGAAACTTCTGCAATGTCAGCAGATTTATTTCCATCCAGTGTTGCATTAATGTTCCACCAAGATCTTCATGATGATGGTAGAGTCTGACCCTAGACCTGACCTGGACTGACCTGGACCTGAACCTGGCTGTGTGATGGTAGAGTCTGCCCTAGACCTGACCTGGACCTGAACCTGGACCTGAACCTGGACCTGATGATGATGGTAGAGTCGACCCTGCGACCTGGACCTGAACTGATGGTAGAGTGGACCCTAGACCGGAACCTGGACCTGAACCTGGACCTGATGATGATGGTAGTCTGACCCTAGACCTGAACCTGGACCTGAACCTGGACGATGATGATGGGAGCCTGACCCTAGACCTGAACCTGGACCTGAACCTGGACTGACTGGACGATGAGAGGAGAGCCGACCCGACCTGAACCTGGACCTGAACCTGGACTGATGATGATGGTAGTCTTAGCCTAGACCTGAACCTGGACCTGATGATGATGGTAGCTGACCAGACCTGAACCTGGACCTGAACCTGGACCTGATGATGATGGTAGCTGACCCTAGACCTGAACCTGGACCTGAACTGGACCTGATGATGAGGTAGGGACCCAGACCTGACCTGGACCGAACCTGGACCTGAACCTGATGAGTCTGACCCTAGACCGGAACCTGGACCTGAACCTGATGGTAGAGTCTGACCCTAGACCGGAACCTGGACCTGAACCTGATGGTAGAGTCTGACCCTAGACCGGAACCTGGACCTGAACCGGACGTGATGATGGTAGAGTCTGACCCAGACCTGAACCGGACCTGAACCGGACCTGACCTGGACCTGTGATGATGGTAGAGTCTACCCTAGACCGGAACCTGGACCTGAACCTGATGGTAGAGTCTGACCCTAGACCGGAACCTGGACCTGAACCTGATGGTAGAGTCTGACCCTAGACCTGAACCTGGACCTGAACCTGATGGTAGAGTCTGACCCTAGACCGGAACTGGACCTGAACCTGATGGTAGAGTTGACCCTAGACCGGACCTGGCCGAACCTGATGGTAGAGTCTGACCCTAGACGGACCGGACCTGACCTGATGGTGAGTCTGACCCTGACGGAACGGACCTGAACCGAGGGAGCGACCTGCGGCGGACTGAACTGATGGTGGCGCCTGCGGACGGACTGACTGATGGAGAGCGACCTAGACGGACCGGATGAATGATGGGAGCTGACCTAGACGGAATGGACTGACTGATGGAGGTCTGCCAGACGGACGGACTGAACTGAGGTAGAGTCGCCTGAGGACGGACCTGAACTGTGGTAGAGTTGACCTAGACGGACGGACGACTGATGGTAGAGTCGACCTAGACGGACGGCTGAACTGAGGAGAGCGACTAGACGGAACGGACTGACTGAGGAGAGTGCCTGCGGAACCGGACTGAACGATGGTGAGTGCCCTAGACCTGAACCTGGACCTGAACGGCTGAACTGGACTGATGATGATGGTGAGCCTGACCTAGACCTGACCGGACCTGACGGCTGACTAGCGATGATGATGGTAGAGTCGCCCTAGACTGACCGGACCTGACCTGATGGTAGAGCTGCCTAGCTGACCGGACGACGGACTGAACGGACTGATGATGATGGTAGAGCGACCAGACCTGAACGGACCGACGGATGACGGACGATGATGATGGGAGCCGCCAGACCTGAACGGACTGACGGACTGACTAGACGTGATGATGGTAGAGCTGCCTAGACCTGAACGGACGATGATGATGGTAGAGTCTGACCTAGACTGAACCGGACCTGATGATGATGGTAGAGTCTGACCCTAGACTGACCGGACCTGAACGGACTGATGATGATGGTGAGCCGACAGACCTGACGGACTGTGATGATGGTAGAGTCTGCCCTAGACCTGACCGGACCTGACTAGACGTGATGATGGTAGGCCGCAGACCTGACCGGACGAACCTGGACTGACCTAGACGTGATGTGGTGAGTCTGACCTAGACCGACGGCGACGGCGATGATGATGGAGAGCGCAGACCTGACGGACTGACGGACGATGAGATGGAGAGATGACTAGCCTGAACGGATGAACGGCGAGATGATGGGCCGACTGAACGGACGAACCGCTGAGGATGGAGAGCGCCCAGACGACCGGACCTGACCGGACCTGAACGATGGTAGAGTCTGCCCTAGACCTGACCTGGACCTGAACCTGATGGTAGAGTCTGACCCTAGAGGAACCTGGACCTGACGATGGGGTTGCCCTAGACGGACCGGCGATGAGGGGGCAGACGGACGGACGACGATGGTAGAGTGCCAGCGACCGGACCGAACTGATGGTGGGCCAGACCGGACGGACCTGACGATGGTAGGTGCCAGACCGGACCGGCCTGACCGATGGTGGTGCCTAGCCGGACGGCGACCGATGGAGAGGCCAGACCGGACCGGCCGACCGATGGTGAGTGCCAGACGGACCGGACGACCGATGGTAGGTGCCGCGGACCGGCCGACCTGATGGTGGTGCCGCCGGACCGGCCGACCGATGGTAGAGTTGCCAGCCGGACCGGCCTGACCGATGGTAGGTCTGCCCAGCGGACCGGCCTGAACCTGATGGTAGAGTGCCAGCGGACCGGCTGAACCTGATGGTAGAGTCTGCCAGACCGGAACCTGGACCTGAATGATGGTAGAGCTGACCGCCTGAAGGCGACCGGCGACGGACCGATGATGATGGTGAGGCCGCGACGGCGACCGGCTGACGGCGATGATGATGGTGGCGCCGACCGACGGCGACGGCGACGGCCGACAGCGTGAGTGGGGGCCAGACGACGGCGATGATGATGGTAGGGCCGCGACGGCGATGAGATGGTGGTGCCAGCCGACGGCGACGACGATGATGATGGTGAGCGCCGACGACGGCGACGGCGACGGCGTGATGATGGTGGCGCCAGCGACGGCGACGGCGATGATGATGGTGAGCTGCGCCGAACGGCGACGGCGATGATGTGGGCGCGACGGCGAGCGATGATGATGGGGGCGCGACGGCGGAGATGGTGGGCCAGCCGACGGCGAAACGCAGATGTGGTGGGCCGCTGACGGCGACGGCGTGATGTGGGAGACGAAACGGCGAACAGAGGTGTGGTGGGCGCGAACGGCGACGGCGATGATGATGGTAGAGGCCGCGACGGCGACGGCGGATGTGGTGGGCGCGACGGCGAGGCGATGATGTGGGCGCGACGGCGAGCGATGATGTGGTGGGCGCGACGGCGATGATGATGGTGGTGCGACGACGGACGATGATGATGGTGGCCGATGAACGGGAAGACGATGATGGGGCCGCGACGGCGGATGGGGCGCGGACGGCACGGACGAGAGTGGAGCCGCGGACGGGCGAGGTGGGCGCGGACGGCGACGGGTGGGCCGACGGACGGACGACCGGGTGAGCGCCGCCGGACCGGACCGACCTGATGGTAGAGTCTGACCCTAGACCGGAACCTGGACCTGAACCTGATGGTAGAGTCTGACCCTAGACCGGAACCTGGACCTGAACCTGATGGTAGAGTCTGACCCTAGACCGGAACCTGGACCTGAACCTGATGGTAGAGTCTGACCCTAGACCGGAACCTGGACCTGAACCTGATGGTAGAGTCTGACCCTAGACCGGAACCTGGACCTGAACCTGATGGTAGAGTCTGACCCTAGACCGGAACCTGGACCTGAACCTGATGGTAGAGTCTGACCCTAGACCGGAACCTGGACCTGAACCTGATGGTAGAGTCTGAGTACTACATGGATCCTGCCGACAACACCAGAATGTGGCAAGGTACACAAGGGGCTGGGCGGGATTCAACCCCCAGACTCCTGGGTGAAAGTTATGTGTGCCAACCAAAGGGTTTTTCCTTTAACTGGCCAGTATGCGTGACTCACCCAGGAGTCTGGGGATCCAGTCCTGCCCGGGCCCCCCTCCTTCCTGTCACATAAAGTTGCTCTTAAGTAGTAGTTAGCTTAATGTCTGTTTACTGCAACAGATTCTATGAGATGTGATGTACGGTGGCCTTCGTTCTGTTTTCTTTTGTTTTAGCTAGTTTATATTTTACGGTATCTAGATTTTTTATTCCCCTAGTTTACCCTATGTAAAACCTTTTCTTTAATCTCACTTTTTTACCTTTGTGTTGCTGTTTTTTTTATTGTTGTTGTTCTTGATGCAGTGAAGTTTTGATGAAATGTTGATGCAAATGACATGTAATTACAATTTAATAAAGCCAACTTTAAGAGTTTTAAAAGTATGATTATTTTTCCTCCCATGTTTGGGGTCAGGCTGTGGTTTACACTGTATGTTTCGTTTAAAATCTTCTAGAGAGCAGCTCTCTGCTTTGACAGAGCGTCATTTCTCCTGTTATCCAGCCGTACAAACATAGTGGAACCTTCTTAACAGGCTCCCAGCTTGTCCTGGAAAAATTCATGATTGCTGATATCCTCACAACCCGGACTCTCCGCACATATTACATCAGACTGCGGAGACTGAAAATGAAGCTGGTGTAGTAGTGGGACAGGAGGGGATTGTTCTGGGAAGGGGTGTATGGTTGGTATTGGTATGATGAACACAAGATATGTTATCCATCTGTGGCAGCTTGCACCGATACCATCACATTCCCTGTCCAACATATGTGATCATGAGAAGATAGCAATGACGTTCTCATGAAAGCTTTCCTGTTAGTTCAAGAATTCTCAAGGCTGTAGATCAGGGTTTCTCGATCCTGGTCCTCAGGGACCCCTGCCCTACATGTATTCCAGGTTTCCAACTCCACCACGCCTGCAACATGTACAGTCATCCTCAAAGTTATTCACAACCTCCAATTAAAGACAAGGCAAAATTCACAGTCGTAATTCAAATAACATTCCTCCATCAGAATAACATTACTTCATCAGAACATAACAGGAATCAATGAATAATTAAAACATGATATCTGTTTAAAGTAATTGCTAACATTTTTAATCAAATAACACCATTATTCTACGTAAAAAATATTGTGACTCCATGGGCTTTTCACTGGCGGATCTTTTGATCTTTTTCAAACCAATCCCAACCAGGCACGGCGCCAGGATTTCTTCTCTCATGGTGCTAATGGGGGATTTGACCGATACGTGGGGGTGCGAATAAAATAATATATGTTCATGACGTCAGTTACTCTATATAGAGGCTATCGTTTTTCAATAAAAACAGCAAAGACACTTAAACTGGATTTGATCAAAGAATATTCAACAAAATAACTAAGCCTGATACAAGCAGCCACGGCAACGGCAAAGATGTTTCACCTGGAAAGGTGAGAGATTCAGCACCGGACAGCCACCATGCCATGTAAGGGCCCGACGCTGTGTCTATTATCAGTAGGCCTAATTATTGGGAAGGGCATTATCATGTCATGGTCACTTACAAAAGAAATAAATATTAAGTCAATTACTAATAGGCTATGTTAATATTGTTTTCTACTGTTAAAATCATACGTTTTTGACAAAGAAGCAGCTGAGTGGATCTTTTAATGTCTCGTTGTGACGTTGCCAGCTGACTGCCACAGCACCTGCAGCTTAGCCTGGTCCACCAGCCTGACCAACTCCATGTATGAGATACACGGCAGGTCAGTCTGGGTTCCCTCCACTGGGAAGTGATTTCCACTCCGGTAAAAAATTGATTAACAGGAAGGTAAAACTCCTCCGACGTCTCCACCGCTGTTTTGCTCTGTTTCGGTGCTTAACTAACAGCTTCCGGGTCATAGTCACATGACGTTCGACACAAACGCTTTCTCATATTAGTAGTTCAGCAATAAACAATGCTGACATGTAACAGAGTATTTATGATAATAAAACAAACATTCTATGTTAATATACACAAGAAAACTACATTAAATAGAGAGAAAAACAACGTTGCCATAGCAACATAGCAAGAGAGTGCCAAACTACGCTGAAGGCCGCCAGCTACAGTCACCTCCGTGTTTCTCTGATTGGTTCTCTCCGGTTCATTGTCCTCCTGTTAGTCCCGCCTCTCGTCTCGTGTTGGAAATCAGTCTCCAGCGGAGGAACCAGACTGACCTGCCGGCTATCCCATACACGGCGTTGGTCAGGCTGGTGGACCAGGCTAAACGCAGCTGTTAATCAGCCTGATCAGAGGAGGGAAGTCAGATGCTGCTTCACATCATCTGATATGATATAAAGTTTTATTTCAGAGGGACAGACAGACCCCAGTCAGCCTGCAGGCTGCTTTCACAGCGATGCGCCGTCACAGACACAATCTGGTGCAGAGACCTGCAACGGGTCGAGTACCGGGGGTAGCAGCCTACCTGGCAGGTACAGAGATTAAATTCCAGGTGTTCAGGGACAGGCGGATATTTATTCAGTGCAGGCGGGTCATGGGTGAGAGCATGTTTTATTTGGTTTTTTTGTAACTCAGACCTACACCCCCCTTTCTGTCTTACTCCACCTGTAGCTCAGGTGGAAGAGCAGTCGTCCTTCAACTGGAGGGTCGGAGGATCGATTCCGAGCTTCCCCAGACTGCATGCTGAAGTGTCCTTGGGCAAGACTCTGAACCCTCCCGATGTGCCCATCGGGGTATGATTGTGCGTGTGACAGGGTGAATGTGACACGTAGTGTAAAGCACTATGAGTGGTCAGTACGACTGGAAATGCGCTTTATAAGTACAGTCCATTTACCATTTATTTTGTCTACATAACAAGCGTTTTACTCTCAGGTGCCGGGGTCATCTTTATTGTGTTATTATGAGTCACAATGATAAGAATGAGGCTCTGCAAGAGATTTTTGTGAGGGATGTTCTCGCTGAGGTGACGGAGCCCAACTCTGAGGTGGAGTTCAGTCCCGAGGTGACGGAGCTGTCCATCATGTTTAAATGATGAAGTCCTGACTGAAAAGCAGTATTTATACTCGTGCGGTGTCTGTGTCCAGTCGGGTCTGCATACCTGACGCAGAGGCAGTGAGTGCTTTTACATGAGCGCAGCGTTACGCCGTCATGCTGCAGTTTCTTTTCCAGATCTGCAGGCAACAACGGGACTTTTAATGACCAGGAAACTCCACAGAGCGGAGGATTTTTTCACCCCGATGGTTCACTTCAGCTCCGGCATGTAATTCCTCTTTTAGAGCAACAGTAGCTGCCGACAGTCATTCATTCATTCATTCATTCATTCATTCATTCATTCATTCATTCAGTCATTCATTCATTCATTCATTCATTCATTCATTCATTCATTCAGTCATTCATTCATTCATCCATTCATTCATTTATTCATCCATTCATTCATTCATTCATTCAGCTACAAAACCCAAAACATCAAGAGGCACGTGACCACACTGACCAATCAGCAGTGAGTTCTTCTGCATCTCTGTGTTTGCGTAGCCGGGATGCATGTTGAAGTGAAGGTGGGGGGAACTTTCAGGGCTACGACGCTTAACCTCTATTCAATCCAGAGACACCCCTACTTCCCCAGCCTTCAGAGCCTTAGTACAGCCGATACTAAGTTCAGGAGGTCGTAAATCAAGGTCCTACCAGAAGCAGACCTGTTTATACTTTATCAGTATATAACGGTAACTATTCTCTGCTCGCAGCAGTCTCTATTTAAACGTGGACCAAAATCATACTCACCTCTAATGGGAAATATTAAAGGAAGTATTCTTGTTCAGTCAGTGTGTGGAGAGGCAGCTAAATCCATGAGTCAGGGACTTTGCAAGTGAATCAGGTTTTTCCTCAGCTAATCTGAGGTCTTTTATTAAAGGTAGTGTCAGGAGCCCCCCCACCGTTTCTGTTTGCAAACAGCAGCATTCAAACTTAGCGCCCCTCCCTCTCAGGCTCACGGCCGCCTCGTTCTTCAAACTATTCAGCTTCAACGACTCCTTCAGAGCTCAGAAGCGGATAAAAGCCAAACTAATATTCGCCCTGGTTTTCCAACTCACACAATCTAAAGCTCTTACCTTTTCTTTGGTGCATCCGCCGGTTTTTTTTTTTTTTTTTTTTTTTTTTTTTTTTTTTTTTTTTTTTTTTTTTTTTTTTTTTTTTTTTTTTTTTTTTTTTTTTTTTTTCTTTCTTTCTTTCTTTCTTTCTTTCTTTTTCCTTTAATAGTTGGAGTGACTGGCGTCTGCTCCAATCATGAGCTTATTCCCACACAGCGTCATGCTCTTGGCTCTGTCATTGGCTGATGATATAAACAGAAATCTCCACCCAGAAACGTCCCGAACACAAGAAAACAAAGCTAAAGAGCGAATTACAGGCAGGGGGAGTGAGAGATGCATCCAAATGCGCCACGGCACGCGAGTAGAGGCCCAAAGGCGCAGTTTGAGACGGATTTCCACTTGCACAAGTCTAACGTTTATTTTCAGGGGGGGGACGGACGTCAGACTATACCTTTAAAGCAAGCAAGCAAAAATACAAGTAAAAACAGTTCAATCACCTAAGTCTAATTCCTGACAATTCAGAAAAGGATAGTTATCTAAAAAGAAAGCAAGCTCTATAACTCTGTCACTGATCTTATCTCTGAATCAGCCCTCGCTCTGTTCTATCTCTCCTATGAGCCTCCTAGAGAAGCTCCATGAGCCTCCTCAAGAGGCTGTGAGCCTCCCAAGGAAGCTCTTGAGAACTGAAGTCATCATGTTTTATACCTCTGTTGTAACCCCACCTGAATGTGGGACAGACAATTCTTAAAAAGGTATTCTTTAAGGCAATTGGACACAATACACATTAAATACCAGAAATGATTACTCAGATTTGTCCTAATATGGTTCTAACACTTGGTCAGCTTTCTATCCCACAGTAGACACCGTTTCTCTGGCTTGCAGGAAGTGCAGGCATGTCTGTGTGAATTTATTCATAGAAAGCAGAAGTGCTGAACCACACAGAGACATTTCTGACTCACATGTTCAACAATGAATGAAACAGTTAACGAAAGGTTAAGGTCAAGTTCACACTACACAACAACGTCGGGTCTGAAGAGGTGCATCAGGCCTACGCAGACCCTACGGAGACGAAGATGACGCGCAAGTATAAATCCAGCTGAAACCATAATGCTGCTTCATGCAGGGCTTGTTCCATTACTGTATCAAGCTGTCTGCCGTGAATGGGCCATGTTCCATTTCAAATTGCTGTCATCCTGCAATACTGAGAGAGATTAATAGGCTTTAGTATGTAAAACCACTTCCCAGCTTCACGCTGCATAACAACGCATCCCGAAGATTTAATACAAAGTACGGGGGTCGTAAATCAGATGGCGTTTGAGTTTATACTGTTAGCTTGTTAGCAGTTAGCTAGTCTGTCTACTGTCTACCAGGATTTGATCCACAATAAAGCAGAACGTTACACAAGCAGCGAGACTCACCAACAGCAATGCAGGTGAGTCCCTAACAGCTGGAATCAGCTCCTTTCCAAACGTAGTGATGATGTCGTCTTTGTCTGGTTTAATCCAGACTAGTGAAAGTTGCTCCTGTATGGAGGAGGTGAGGACGACACGGAGCAGAACCTGCTGCAGACAGCAGACTGTTGGGACCATTTTGGTTTTAACAAAGAGTCTAAATGAAAGTTTCAGCTGCTTTCTAACTCAAATCTCAAATGAGGTCCAACATGAAAATATCCATGTTTTAACAAGAAGAAAACCGTTTCCGGGTGATGACTCCCTTACCAAGTTAGTGTGATGGTGATAGAAACACAAAACAGCAACGCTCAGTCAGTATTTCTATTCACCATCAAAATATAGATTTATACAATATAATTTAAAACACAACGATCTCTGTTTCATCAGGTTACTTTACCGTACCGTACCGTCTTCTTCCGCTTATCCGGGATCGGGTCGCGGGGGCAGCTGCCTAAGCAGGGAAGCCCAGACTTCCCTCACCCAGGCCACATCCACCAGCTCATCCGGGGGGATCCCGAGGCGCTCCCAGGCCAGCCGGGAGACGTAGTCCCTCCAGCGTGCTCTGGGTCTCAACCAGGGCCTCGTTCCGGTGGGACGTGCCTGGAACTCCTCACCAGGGAGGCATCCTAACCAGATGCCCGAGCCTCCTCACCTGGCTCCTCTGGATGTGGAGGAGCAGCTGCTCTAGTTTGAGTCCCTCTCAGACGACCGAGCTCCTCCCCCTATCTCTAAGGGAGAGCTCGGCCACCCTGCGGAGGAAACTCATTTCGGCCGCTTGTACCCGCAAACTTGTTCTTTCGGTCATGACCCACAGCTCATGGCCACAGGTGAGGGTAGGAACGTAGATGGACGGTTAATCGAGAGCTTCTCCTTCTTCGGCTCCTTCTTCACCACGACGGACCGATGCAGAGTCTTCATCACTGCAGACCGATCTGTCTGTCTGTCCATGTCCGTTATACCTTAACACTCTTAAGGGTCTCTAATAAGAAAGCTATTCCAACTCTGGACGTTTTGAAAACCCATCTTACCTTTTTATGTTTATTTGAAATGTACCCCACTTGTTCTATGTGAATATTTTTTCATGATTATTATTATTTTAATGGAGCTAGTTTAACGTTTTACTTGAAGATATGATTATTAAACACATTATGGAATATTTGTCTATACATGCTTTTTTGTTTTTTTTAACAAACCTTTATTCAAAATGGCAATACAAATCTGTAAAGAAACATGTACAAACAATCAAATGTAGTAGGTGTCTTTACAAGTCACAGAGAATAACAAATAAAACAGAGAAGTAAAAGAAATAGGGGAAAAAAAGTAAGAAAAGTAGACGACAGGCACAGAGTGAGCACGGCTTTTACAATGTAAGCAATAAAAAGTCTTTTAACATTTGGGCTTTAGTAGTCTGACATTGTTTCAATGTCTCATTAAATAGCAGTAATTTGTTTCTGAAAGCTTCAAACGCAGGAGAAACTTTCATAAATCAGTATTTATGAATGAAATACCAACAAATTATTAATTCCAAATTCTTTAGATTTATCCTCCATTTGAAACATAAATTTGATCATATCAAAAGACAGAAAGGCAAAAATGATTTGAAGTTAACCACCACTGGAAAGATGAGCAGAACAGTTTGGTCGAAAAGAACAGATGTTCCACTGTTTCATATTCAGAACTGCAAAATGTACATGT
Source organism: Atherinomorus stipes (assembly GCA_023101725.1). NCBI lineage: Eukaryota > Metazoa > Chordata > Actinopteri > Atheriniformes > Atherinidae > Atherinomorus > Atherinomorus stipes. Next base: position 84,336 of record JALJCO010000162.1, read on the forward strand.
ATGATACCAATGTTAAATCTATTATGACGGAAGTCATTGGAAGGGCAAATGTCATTCATAATCGTGAAGTGAACTTCTTTGACTTTAGGTGGGACTGGAAAAGAAAGATAACAGCTTCATATTTTTGACACAGTGTTGGAATTAAAATTCTTAAAGAGAGAGTTTCTCTTTAACTGAGAAAGAAAATATATATTAGTAAGATGACACTTTAAAAACCTATTACATTTATATCCGTAAATTGAATTCCAACCAAGGACATCTTAGGTTCTCGCACTGACGGTGAAGCATACAATAAAACACCTTTAACTAACTGAATAAGTGCTGAAGGAATACCTTTTGGATTTAGTTGGAGAACATGAAATATTGTACTTAGAGATGAAGTTATCATATTCTAATAAGTTACAACTGCCATCAAATAAATGTAAAAGGGACCAAACTCCCTGATCCATCCAGTCTTTATAAAAAATAGATTTCCTATTGATTAACATGTATCTGTTGTTCCATGTTGAAGTTGTATGAGGTGAAAAGTTGTGATTATATAACATTTTCCAATATTGGAGAGCCTTTTTATGAAATTCAGCTAATTTAATGGGCAATTTAGAAATATCAAAATCACAAATATGTAAAAAATCATTTTTCTCCCACACTCAAAAATCTTCTTGGGAAAATAAAACCAAAAACCATCTCTATTTTTTATGACTGACTGTAACCATTGGAGTTGGATGGTGCCGTTCATCCATTCAGAATCAATCATATTCAAGCCTCCTTCTTGTAGAGATTTCATAATGTCATTCTTCCTAATGGAGTGACATTTATTTCTCCACACGGATTTGTAATGATTTTGATTTATTTTCTTTATCATTTTGTCTGACACAGGTAAGCAGTATGAAGGATATACAAGTCTAGACAGACTTTCCATTGGGTAATAAAATGTGTCTAAAAATAGAAAGATCCCTCTGAAGCCAACTATTTAAAATGGTTCTAGATTTGTCCTCATTATTTTCAATATTTTCAAGTTCTCTTGAATTATTATCTTTGGAAATTCTAATGCCTAAATGCTTAACTTCCTTTTTGATGGGATATTTGATACTTCTCCAAGTGGACTATCATGAATGGTTAATACTTCACATTTATTCTGGTTTAAATTCAGACCGGAGGCTTTGGAAAACCGCAATCTCAGACAAGGTGGGATTTGTGAAGTATCTTTTAGAAACAGAGTGCTATCGTCTTCTAGTTGACTAATGATCATTGGGGTCCCCATCACAGACAGTGGATGAAAATTTTGATGATGTTTTATGAATAATGGAAAAGCTCAGCAACAATAATTAAAAGTAACGGTGAGGTAGGGCATCCTTGATGAATACCACTTTTAATCCTGAAACGTTTTAGTCCCAAAGGGCAGGGATGTTGAGCTGTTGATGTCATAATAGTGTGGAAATTAATTTCAAGAATTTATTGCCAAAACCAAAGTGTTTCAAAGCCTGTAAAATAAAGGGGTGTTCAACAGTGTCAAACATCCTATGAAAGTCTAAGAAGAGAAAAGCTCCCTTATCTTTAATGAGGTGTTTACAGAGCCAAATATTGTGAAAAAAAAGTTTGATCTTTTAGAAAACTGATTGTGTCTCACTATTATTTGAGGTCAAACCTCCTTTAATCTCACGATAACATGAGAGAATATCTTCTAATCTGTGTTAATAAAGTGATTGGATGTAAATTGTCTATAAATGTCTAATCTATACCTGCTTTTGGAACGAGAAGACCTTGTTTCATTGTAGACGTGTCTTTACATGGTTACCTGTGTTTGACATTGTAATGAAGCTCTTACAAAGAAGTTAAACCAAACTGCCATATTTGTTTGTACGCTTTGGTAAATAAAGTTTTTTTTAAAGGCTCCATGAGTCACGTGACCACTCTTACAGGGAAGTTAACGGCTGTCGCGTGCGTGCACAGATGATAAAGAAAGCCTTTTATTATTATGTCTTTGGTCGCTACTCTGGCTGTATTTATCTGTGACATGACTGGTGGAGCTTTTCAAAGGCGGGACTTGGTAGGAGGTTGGTCTGTCCTCCCGGGGGCGGTGTCTCCCCCCCCCGGACTGCGACCAGCAGCCACTGGGACTTCCGGAAACACGCCGTGAGTTACCGCTGGCCACATGTCTTCACTTAGAAACCTTATTCTGTCGTTATACTTGTACTTCTTTCAGCGCGACGCCCTCGTGCCATCTGGTCCTATCGTGAAGAGATTAAAGAATAAAAGCTGAGTCTTTATCGTCCGTCTCTGAGAGGTTTGGCTAAGCTAGCCGCCACATTAGCAGTATCATAGTTCACGTGCAGGAGCTACGAGTGGCTGCACATCCATCCAGTCCTGCTCTGAGGCTGCGTATCTGCCGGACAGATAAATGGTGTGTGTGTGTGTGTGTGTGTCAGCACCTCTGCTCTAACTCATGCATGGCTGTGCAGCTGTATGCCTGCTTCCTGCTGTCTGTGGTGACGTAAAACAACGTGTTTGTACAGTACAGTAAAAGTAAAGTACAGTACAGTTAGTTTAGTACAGTAAAAAGCAGTGTTATCGTTTGTTGCAGTGACGATGGGACCCACCAGCGTGGATAAGATCAGAGCACTGCAGAAAACCCCCGCTAACATCAGGAACCTCTGCATCCTGGCACATGTTGATCATGGTAAGTTAATGTTTATGTAAACATGGGCATCTCTAAAAATGTACTAAAAGTGGAGGGTGTAACATCTGACAAAATATAATCCGGCTAGATTTTCTCATCACTTAGTAAATTTAACACATCAAGTAAAGAAATCTGTGTTTGGATTTTTTCTACCCTTTAATAATACCAGCTGGTGCTGTATTAGAAGTTCTTACAAAGCCTGATTAATCACTCTTACGACTCAGTATAACTTGTCAGGATTATGCATCTGCAGAATGAGGACCACAGCTACACGAGTGGATGATGCCATCTATAAAATGTGCCAGAGAAGGGAGAAATCCTCCATGTATTTATCCGGCCGGGCTGCAGGGAAAGCTGCCTCAGCAGAGAGGCCCAGATTTCCCTCTCCCAGGCCTAATTTACTTTATCTTACTTTTTAAAACTGTATAAAATTGCAAAGTCACCAAATTCTCTGCATTAAATAATACAGCAAGATGATAAGAAAGTGTACAAGAGAGTCGTTGAAAAGAAAAACATCATTATAAAACAGGTGTTTCTCATTCTTAAATGTGATTGGCTGAGCTGCGTTCTAAGCCCGTGGTAAAATGGACTGTAACCCACACGAAGATCCGGTAGACCGCAGCACAAAATATCCCTGCGCCAGCATAAACGGACGGTGCGTTTGCTGCTTCCATGGAGCGGAGAGCGTTTGTAGGTGGAAAAAGGCTTTAACAAAACAAACGAAGCGTGGATCTTTAAGAGCAAAGTTAATCTCATAAAATAAAAATCAGCTGAGCAGGCTGTCGGTCTGAGCGGGTCATCTGTCTGATCGCCGTTTTAAACGCGTGAAAACTCTGCTGACCCGGTTCTCAGCAGGCAAACAAGCGATCCAGAGTGAATACAGGTCGCATATGTGATCAGAGCATTTTTTGCCGACGGCAGTGATGTTTCAAGCCTTAAAACCCTGGTTATTAATGTCTACACGCAGTTGCATAAACGAGCTTAACGAAGTCTTCATTTGGTCGAAGTTTTTGAGATGAACTTTTTTTTTAATGCCAAAAAATAAATAAATAAGTAGATTAAAAAAAAAACTAAAATGAAATGATATCTGCGTTTAAGTGTTGATGACAGGCCAAATCGTAGAAATATCGTCGTTTTATGAGATACTCTCCTACTTGTGGACAAGCTGAGTTGCTTAGCAACCATACTGTCCACTCAATCTTATGTGGTGGGAGGACAATTATTTCAGTATTACCCATAATAGGGCCGGACAATTAATCAAATTTGAATTGTGATCGAAAACACTGTAATGGAAGAAAAACGATGAATCCTGAAGTGAGCGGACTGGTGGAGTTACAGGAAGCAAACTGCAGGAGTATAGAACAGGAACACATGTAGACTGATTATTCATTTTTATTGCTAATATTATCTTAAATAATATTCTTATTTTACTCCTTTACTTGTTTCTCATTTATTTCCAGTTTTATTTTATTTTTTTCAGTTATATTTGAAGTTGAGTTTTGGTGGTTCAATAAACACTTTTTATAAAATTAATGAATAATCGTGTATATTTATCGTGATTTCAATATCAGTCAAAACAATCGTGATTATAATTTTTTCCATAATCGTCCAGCCCTAAGTTGTTTATTTCTGTATGTGTGTATTTATTTTTATTTATTTTATAGGCAATATGTGAGGTAAGCGTTTTATAAAAGCAATAAGCCCCTTGAATCCGTGGGTTACAGCAGAGGGGCACTCTGCTTCACGTCGTGTTGTAAAACCGCTGTGACCCACGGCTTCTTGGGGCTTATTGCTTTAGTAGAACATAGCACAATGTTGTACTAAACAAGCTGAGACAAAGTACAAACAAATACACCATAAATATTGATACATATTGTCAAGGCAAAACAGCGCGGTGTGTGTTGTGTGCATGTGGTGAGATGTGAGGGCACCCCTACTGAAACGCTGAATGAAAACATAAGTACAGTTTAGTACGGTAATAGGAGGGAAAAAACATACAAAATAATACATACGTACGTATATATACGTATATATACACACATACATTACATACAACAGCACAACCATAGTCATCATAATATTGGTACTCATATTAGGAAGAAAAAAGAAAAAACGAGGGAAAGTGTGTGTGTGTGTGTGTGTGTGTGTGTGGGGGGGGGGTTGTTCATTGTAAATAATGCTAGTAATAATCTTCCAATACTGGTAATAATGAAAATAATAGTAACTATTTAAATAAAAAATGTAATGGGCAGACTCCTAAAAGGTTGTCACAAAATATCATCACAATCTTATAAAATTTATAATATTGACAACATTGCAATCAAGCAAGGGGTTGGGTACAAAAGATACTATTATCAACATTATCATAATCATATATCCTGTAGTAATAAACTGTGGCTTATTACTACAGGCTAACCACCACGCCACCTACAGGTGGCGTGGTGGTTACACCACAGCCTCACAGTAAGAAGGTCACTGGTTCGATTCCCAGCTGGGGAGGGGGTTCGAACAATTCCAACCGTGGCTTTCCTGTGTGGAGTTTGCATGTTCTCCCCGTGTATGCGTGGGTTCTCTCCGGATACTCCGGCTTCCTCCCACAGTCCAAAGACATGCATGGTAGGTTAATTGGACACTCTAAATTGTCCCTAGGTATGAATGTGAGCGTGAATGGTTGTCTGTCTCTCTGTGTTGGCCCTGCGACAGACTGGCGACCTGTCCAGGGTGTACCCCGCCTCTCGCCTGATAATAGCTGGGATAGGCTCCAGCAACCCCCGCGACCCTGAACTGGATAAGCGGTACAGAAAATGACTGACTGACTGACTGACTGTAGTAATAAATATAATTATAATAACAACCCTTACATCCCTTTAGGCAAAACCACTTTGGCTGACTGCCTGGTAGCGAGTAACGGCATCATCTCGACTCGCCTGGCTGGGAAGGTAGGACGGTTTGTCCTGCTCTCTGACTGCTACGTCACATGCATCATTGGACTAGAAGTGGTCTGTTTCATTTTATTTCCACATGTCATGTTTCCAGCTGAGGTATTTGGATAGCCGAGAGGATGAACAGGTCAGAGGAATCACCATGAAGTCCAGCGCCATCTCTCTGCACTTCAGCAATGGTAAAGCTTGTTTTTTCATTGGCTAAATGGTCGATGATCAGTAACGTAGAAACGTACGACTGGTGTTCATCGTGTTACTGAGATGGCTCCAGTTGTTATTTTTCTTTATTTTTTACCAGTTACGTGTCCAGCTTTGGTTTCCTCTGTGCCAGCCTTTTAGAGATGTGTTGCTGCCATCAAATTAAACTCCATAAATCAGTAATTGGTAAAATGTCTCCGTTTCAACAACTGCTATGTTGATTATGTTCCACGTAGAATAGAATATGGATGGATGAGATGTAGAAATAATTCTACTCTTTCGTCACATTTTACACATTTTTTGTAATTGGGTTTGTACTTCTACCGTTTTTTAAAGGACTAATCACCTGGAAATTGCATTTTTTCTAGTTAAAACATGTTTATTGGTGTTGGACTTAGAGCTGCAGCTAGCGATTATTTTAATCGTCAATTAATCTACCCCTGTAATCGATCGATTAATCGGATAAGCTCTATGTTTTTAGAGATGTGACTGAGATGCAGGGGAGTAATAATGAGTCCAAATTGGCACCAAAGACTGTGGCTGACACACAACGATTAGGTGCATTACTGCCCCCCACTGGTAGGGAGTGTCTGGAAATAGTTTATACAGACTGGAAGCAGGGCTGAGTGATAATGCATTTGAGCAATATCCAGATATTTTTATGGCAGGTCAAGATACACAATATATAGCTTGATATTTTACCATAGCCCTGAATTAATGCTTTGATGCATATAATCACATTTGTAAGAATATTCTGTGTCTACATTAAACATTACTGTTCATACTGCATTAATATTTGCTGATTTTAAACATTTATGCCAAAAGGGTGACATCATAACTAAACAAATTGATCAAAATTGTATTGAACAGTTAAAGCAGTGCAGTAAACATCATGTAATTAAAAAAAAACAAAAAAACAAAAACAAAGTGCCTACAACTACTGTTATGCCTTTTAGTAAAAGAACCAGATAATTAGTTCATGGTGTGAATTATTTACATTAAAAAAGGGAATAAATAAGTTGATGGTTACTAAAAGTAAATGATTTCATGCTAGAAAAAAAAACAGTTAAAATGTTTGGATTTCAGATCTAATCAGTGTGACATCTTCTTCTTAAAAAGCTCTAAACGTACGCTCAGTTATGTGAGCGAGTGAGTGCTCTCACATTAACGAGGATCTTTGTTTTTTCTCCGACAATGAGTGAGCGAGTTATCAGAGAAAGCAGTGAGGAAACAACTCGTGTGACAAATATGTTCTACACGCGTGAGCCTCGGAAAACTTAAGCCTTTGTAAGTATTGTGCTGCGTACGTGTGTTAGTTACAGCAGTTAGTTGGCTGAAATTCTTCATCTGCTGCTACCTGAGCTCTGCCGGAGAAGCTGCTACTGCTGGCCACATGACGTAGCACGTAGCACACGTGATGTACGAGACGAGTTGCGCTCGTCTGTCCTAACCGGAGGCAGTTTATAAAGACCAGAGCGATTCGTGAAGCAGGACTTTAAAAAGTTAAACGAAGCATCGATTACTAAAGTATTAATCCATCATCTTTTCTAATCAAATAATTTGATTAATTGATTCAGCCCTCGTTGGACTGAAATGTAAACTTGCCTGACCCCCCCCCCCCCCTTTTTTTTTTTTTTTTTTTTTTTACACCGCCCAGTTTTTTCATTGGGGGAGATTTTGATTGGCTCCTTGGATTTCGTAACTAACAGAGACGATCAGCATAGGCCAGCCTCTCGGACACGCCTATAGATGGTTTCTGAGCAACATCACAGATAGGATGCGCACGCAACCAGGGGGCAAGAAAACAGAGGAAAAGCATCATTGAACTATGAGAAGACGTGTGTTTTACATACAAAACTCGACTTTTAATGCAGATTAGGTCAAGATATGACGTGAAAGTGTCGGGGAAATATAATGTTTGAGTCCTGGTATTTGTTCGGTTGCAAAAATCAAAACATTAATGCATGTGAACAGTTGAAAATGGTGAAAATAGGACAGTAGGCGTGACTGATCTTCAGAAAACCCTCCCAGATAACTTATTCCGGTTCAGACTATGATTTATTTAGTCTTTCACCATGGTCACATGTAGGATTAAACCACGGCGGAGGCAGAAATTATTCCCATATTCTAGTGGGAAGACTGTAATAGCAGCATCACCGCCGCGATCGGCTGCATGACATAAACTGTAAACACTGTGTGTGACAGCCGTCCTCTGCTGCTTAGACACGAACTTAAAAAAGAAGAAGAAACTGATGGTGGAGCCGTTTACGAATGTTCACGCGGCATAACAACGCATCCCGGAGATTTAGTACGAAGTACGGGGTCGTAAATCAGATGGCGTTTGAGTTTCTACTGTTAGCTTGCTAGCAGTTAGCTAGTCTGTCTACTGTCCACCACGATCTCATCCACAATAAAGCAGAACGTTCCACAAGCAGCGAAACTTACCGACAGCAATGCGTGTTAGTCCCTAACAGCTGGAATCAGCTCCTTTCCAAACGTAGTGATGATGTCGTCTTTGCCTGGTTTAATCCCAAACTAGTGAAAGTTGCTCCTGTATGGAGGAGGTGAGGACGACACGGAGCTGAACTGAACCTGCTGCAGGCTGCAGATTGTTGTGGCCTCTTTTGGTTTTAACAAAGAGTCTAAACGAAAGTTTAAGCCGCTTTCTAACTCAGGTTTTTCAGGCAAATTTCAAATGAGGTCCAACACGAATAATATCCATGTTTTAACAAGAAAAATGCCGTTTCCCGGTGATGACTCCCTTACCAAGTTATTGTAATGGTGATATAAATATAACACAGCAACGCAGCGTCGGTATTTTGTTATTCGTCATCAAAATACAGATTTATTCAATATAATTTAAAACACAACGATCTCTGTTTGTTTCGTCGGGTTACTTTACATTTTTATGAATGATATGAGTGCGTGTTTGGCCGTAGATGCAATACAAAACACAGGCTTTTTGCCCCCTGGTTGCCTAGCAACTGTCAATGTTTGTAAACAGGAAACCCATCTTTAGGACAAAACGACCAACAATCGACACATTCTCCCCTCAACAACAAAAGCAGAGTGTAGACATGTGGAGGACTTGTGGGATTTCCAAATCACATTTTTTCGCTTTTTAAATCGAAATGAAATGAGAAATACTTTATTTGTCCCAGGAGTGAAATTGAGTGTTTGTAAAACTGTCTCTCTTCTCCAGTGAAGGGAGGGACCGTTGCAGCCGATTGCACCCTGTTAAAGGAGCTCGATCAGCTTTTCAAACGTTTCAAAAGTCAAATACAGGCATTTATAAGCTGAACATGTCCCATCGCTACTATAGAAACTAATCTGGTGTAAATATTAGTTTTTCTATGCGTCTAATTTCCAACACAGAAGTAAGATGGCTGACTGTACTGAACCACGGAGCTCTCGACCAATTGCAGCATGTTTTACGCCCATTTCATGACGTCGACCCGGAAGAGACACTTATTCTGAAGGGTCACAGAATTGTCTGTAGCACCGGCACCGGCAGCTCTCATGTGGATGTTAGTAGTAAACATTGATGGATAATCGGACTCCGATCGACGGGATAAAACAGAGCAGCCTGTTATGGAGCTGTATGCGCTCGACCCAGAGTCTGATATGGAGTTTGAAGTACACGCAGTACCACAGAAGTACTACAGAGACCCCTGACAAGTAAGTAATTTAGCTAACAAATCATAGGCTAACAGTTAGCATTGAGCTGAGAGACGTTTTCACTCACCGGTGCTGTTGTCTGTCCATGCGCGTTTTAATAGCAGGAACTGCGTCAGGTTTCAGAAGTAATCCCAGAGAAAAAACACTTTACTGCCCGACATTCATGAAGTTGTCAGGAGTGAAGTTCACACACAAAGCTGAGTTTTTCTTCCTGCTCCTGAAGTTATAATCCAACCACTTCTGGCAAGTCGATTCGTCCAGTACAACAAATAAACTCCCACTCTGAACATAACCACATTTTTCCCAACTTGCCGTCCTCTAGAGCTGAAAAAAAAAAAAATCTCCTGAACTCTGGATCAAACGTCTGTTAGCTGATGGCTGTTTGTCTCTGAGGAAATCTTCCTGCAGCTGTTAGTTTCTTCCTCAGAGAGTGTGTATAGGTTAGGATTCTCTAAGAGTTTCTGTTCAACAAAGAGGGCGTCTTGCTACGATGCTGCGCATGCGTGTTTATTGCTTCGTGATTGGTGCCACCTTGTTGCGTATACCGGTGTCAGTCAGTTACGTTACGGAAGCTACAGCTTGGCCTGAATATTCTATATATTTCTCAAATATGCACAAATGAATCGTGATCGTACAGACGATCATGAGAGAAAGTGGTGGTATGAGCAAAGGCTCAGAATATGACCTTTATTTGATCTTTTTTTTCTAACAAGTTTTTTGGAATTATTTGAAGACATTGTCAGGAGAGTGGACAGATTAAAAAACCAGCTGATTACTCCTTTAAACAATCTTAGGAAAAACTCAACCTCTGTGGAGCTGGAGTATGATGATGGTATTGATTTTTTTTTTTTTTTTTTTCACAGTATGGTTTATTTTATGAAGACAACTAACAGTTGTGTTCTCTGCTGCAGGAGATCAGGAATACTTGTTAAATCTCATCGACTCTCCCGGTCACGTCGACTTCTCCTCTGAAGTTTCCACGGCTGTCAGGCTGTGTGACGGAGCCGTTGTAGTTGTTGATGCTGTGGAGGGAGTTTGTCCACAGGTGAATCTCACAGTGCTTGTTAATACCCACAGAAAATATTTCTGATGAACAAATGACCAAAGCAAAATCCACTCACCAACATCTGTAAAACTACTCGATTGGGATTATACATACATTATATATATATATATCTATATATAGATATATAGATATATATTTATTTAGATTAAATATAATGTAAAAAATGCAATTGCAAAGCTGGGGAATAATATTGTGATCTGTGTTGCGTTGTCTGCAGACCCAGGTTGTACTTCGTCAGGCATGGCTGGAGAACATCAGACCTGTTTTGGTCATCAACAAGATAGACAGACTCATCATGGAGCTGAAACTCACCTCTCAGGAAGCTTACATCCACCTGCAGAAAATCCTGGGACAGGTTCGGTGTTAGACTGCGCACAGCACCATCCGTCTTTTCTCTTAATGTGTTGAAGACAAAGTTTTGTTGGGACCACTGTAACTGTGTCCGTGCAGGTGAATGCGTTGACCGGGACGCTGTTCACATCACAAGTTTTGGAGGCCCGAGCGGAGAAAGTGAAGGAGGAGGAGGAGGAGGAGGAGGAAGCAGCGTGCAGCGGAGATCAGGTTTATGACTGGAGCACTGGGCTGGATGAAGTGGATGACTCCACATCTACTTTTCCCTGATCAAGGAAACGTGGTGTTTGCCAGTGCCATAGATGGATGGGGGGTTCAGGTAACGTTTTCATTCATGAACTCTAAACAAGAACTAAATTCACTGAAAAAAGGTGTCAAAGGAGTCGCAGCTTTTCTAGAGAACTAAAGATTCTTTCACTTTTTTCACAAATTTATTAAAATTTGATACCTGAATTTGCTACCTGAATATACTGAATGAGCAGGTTATTCCATCAATGGATGTTTCTTTCCTGATGGCACGGCCATATTCCAAGATGACCGTGCCAGAATTTATCGGGCTCAGATTGTGAAAGATGGTTCAGGGATCATCAGACATCATTTTCACACATGGATTGGCCCCCACAGAGTCCAGACCTGAACCCCATTGAGAATCTTTTGGGATGTGCTGTGGTCAGAGTCTACAATCATCATCAAGATCTTGGTGAAAAATTGATGCAACAGGATGCAAATAAATCTGGTGACATTGCAGAAGCTTCTGGAAACACAGCGAATGCTGCCGCAATCAAAGCTAAAGGCTCCAACCAAATGTTACATGTTTGACCTTTTTTTAGTTTGCGATTTTTTTTTGGGCCGGGCAGTGTATATATATATATATATATATATATATATATATATATATATATATATATATATATATATATTAGGGCTGTAACAGTACACAAAATCCATGGTTCGGTGTTTACCTCAGTACAGTAATGGAGAAAAAATTTACAAATATTAACCTTAACCTAAAAGTGTATGTTTCATGTTCTTTATAACGGCAGAAAATCCTTCCCTGAGATGAGGCAGTAACTGTTCGGTCTCTTAAGTTGAAAAGAACCAGGAAGTGTTACTTAAAAAGGGAGGGGTAGGGGATAAAACTCTTGTTCACAATCACCGCACAGTTTTGGAATCATGTGACCTCTGACGTCAGAGTAGGTGAAGTCCTGTGAATTCCACAGCTGATCAATGCAAAACAATAACCGATAAATGGCGAGACGACAGCCGACTAGCAGCTAGACATCATCTTTCTGAACATCCGTCTTCTTTCTGAACCTCACCTCTACAGCTGAGGCTGAACTCTCCCGGCCAGCAGCTTCTTAACAAGACGTCCTCTTCTCCTTGGACTGACTCGGCCACAGCAGGGAAGTGGAAATGTTAGCTTAGCTTTAGCTTTAGCTTAGCTAAACCGGCGCAGCTGCTGAGTTTCTTCCAGGTTTCAGTGTTTGTTTCGGTTCCTCTCAACATCAACAGCTCATGCCGGAGGTGGGACTCACAAATGCCCGTACACATGATCGGTGGTGAAAAAAAAAAAAAAAAAAAAGCTTTGCGTCCCATTGTTTTCCTACGGAGAGAGCGGTGGCACGACTCACAAACCGGGGAGAGATGACTCAGTCCGCCCGCAACCCGCAGGACTGCCGCCACATCAGAGCCGGACACTCTGTTTTCCCCGCTGCCGTTTCAGCACAAAATCCTGGAAAAATGAGGATTTATGACCGTAGAGTAACTAGAAGAGGGAGGAACCTGTCGTCCCTCCAGACTGAGCTCATGTTTGGCTTCTGTGGACAGAGTCAAAGGGAAAATGTCCTGCTGCTGTTAGCAGAGACATCTGTAGACAGAGTCAGAGGGAAAATGTCCTGCTGCTGTTATCAGAGACATCTGTGGACAGAGTCAGAGGGAAAATGTCCTGCTGCTGTTATCAGAGACATCTGTGGACAGAGTCAGAGGGAAAATGTCCCGCTGCTGTTAGCAGAGACATCTGTGGACAGAGTCAGAGGGAAAATGTCCTGCTGCTGTTATCAGAGACATCTGTGGACAGAGTCAGAGGGAAAATGTCCTGCTGCTGTTATCAGAGACATCTGTGGACAGAGTCAGAGGGAAAATGTCCCGCTGCTGTTAGCAGAGACATCTGTGGACAGAGTCAAAGGGAAAATGTCCTGCTGCTGTTAGCAGAGACATCTGTGGACAGAGTCAGAGGGAAAATGTCCCGCTGCTGTTAGCAGAGACATCTGTAGACAGAGTCAAAGGAAAATGTCCCGCTGCTGTTATCAGAGACATCTGTGGACAGAGTCAAAGGGAAAATGTCCTGTTGCTGTTATCAGAGACATCTGTGGACAGAGTCAAAGGGAAAATGTCCTGCTGCTGTTAGCAGAGACATCTGTAGACAGAGTCAAAGGGAAAATGTCCTGCTGCTGTTAGCAGAGACATCTGTAGACAGAGTCAAAGGGAAAATGTCCTGCTGCTGTTAGCAGAGACATCTGTGGACAGAGTCAAAGGGAAAATGTCCTGTTGCTGTTATCAGAGACATCTGTGGACAGAGTCAAAGGGAAAATGTCCTGCTGCTGTTAGCAGAGACATCTGTGGACAGAGTCAAAGGGAAAATGTCCTGCTGCTGTTAGCAGAGACATCTGTAGACAGAGTCAAAGGGAAAATGTCCTGCTGCTGTTAGCAGAGACATCTGTGGACAGAGTCAAAGGGAAAATGTCCTGTTGCTGTTATCAGAGACATCTGTGGACAGAGTCAAAGGGAAAATGTCCTGCTGCTGTTATCAGAGACATCTGTGGACAGAGTCAGAGGGAAAATGTCCTGCTGCTGTGTGTTGTTGAGGTGTAACGGAGCCGGTCGTTGGTGAAAGTAAACACATGGAAGCAGTCGCTGTTCGGCGGACATTCATGCCCCAGGTCATCCGCTGCAGCAGAGTCCATCTTTTTCTAAATGGACATTCATCAGCAACTGTCACTTAAACACACTGAAAACCTCAACAAATACATAATGATGGTTGCTGAAATAAAATAACATTAATCAGATAAACAGGAACAGATTTTTTAAACGGTGTAAAGACCGTAGAAGGTCTAAATGTGTGACAACAAGCATCTTGTACGAATGATCTAAAAATTAAAACTAATCGAGAGGTAACTTAGAACATAATTTTTTTTCCAATGTTATTTTCCACATGTTCATGTCTGTAGAGTTGGGGAGTGTTCGCCTACCCCTACGTCACTTCCGGTCTGTTGCTGGGGGTGCTATTTTCAGACGGAGTGGCAGGAAAGCCCCGTCGGACTAGTATTTGTACTCGTTTTTTTGCATTGGCAATGTTCAGTGTGGAGCTGATACACTACAAGGGCTTCTACATACAGTATATTTAAAATGGAACATGCACTTTAACATCACAGCCGAGTTCATACTACATACCCTAGCCAGTGTTTTCCCTACCAGACCCAGCACCGCCTACAAAGTCAGGTTCATTTAGCCTGATCTGGTTTTCTATCTAGGGCTGGGACAATCCCTAATTACATCGTATATTGGCAATTGGAAGGTTGCCAGGCAATTTGCTGTTGATAAAGGCAATTTTGAAAAAACAAAAACAGCGCTCTACTGTGCATTTAGAGATGTTTCTGGAGGAAATCCATGACTGTTAAAGTGATACCGTGTAACTTTTGAACCCATGTTAGCCAAAAATGATTATTTATTACATTCTAACATTATTGTGAATATAAGTCACTACAGCTGATTTCTGCGGTCAATATAGATACTTGACGCATGCCGTTGCTCCGAGGGGGGCTGTCATTCTCAAAAATCAGGCATTGTAATTTCTCAGGAGCGGGCCGTCTCTCATTGGATCATGTAGCCTGAAGCACTTTGATTAATGGCTTGATGACTTAAAAATCAGCTTTTCAAAGTGGTCTGCAACACTTCTCTAAAAACACAAACTAAGACCGTTTAATTTTGAGACAGTTGTGGCGCCTGTAGGAAGTTACAGCTTTAGTGCCGATAGTGGCCAAAAGTTACACGGT